>JAPMOQ010048734.1:771240-812737 GCA_026543055.1 Argiope trifasciata
TTGAATCTATTGATTTAGTATACTTGCATATAAAGTAAGCTAATGCTAGCTAAGTGAAATATTTAACTTCCAGACAAATGTGGTGTTTAGATAAACATAAATACCAGTTGATCTTTTGGCTCATGTATATTTTGGGGAGGGTGGATTCTTGAGATTGAATTTGTGATGTATGTATATTGTAAAGAATATGAGTTCTGGATATACTGTTTCTTTATGAAAAAGATAGTATGTTATGATGTTTCTTATATTACCTCTTATTTTGTGATAATTTCAAAATTATTAACATATAAGATATTTCTTATACGATTGATTGAAGCATTTTATGATAATGTTATTTTTTGTTCAAATAACAATTAAAATGTTAGTTGTATCTAGGGTGGAAATTGAAAACAAGGGCCTATTTTTTAAAATATTTTTTGTGTGTAATTGTATGCATTAAACTTGTATAATTCATTAACTTACAATAATACAATTAATATTAAAAGTTCCTGTGAAACTACTTTGGCAGATTTTATTCATATAGTGCATGAGCACTGGAAAACTTTGTAGTCAAAACATGGCTCATTTAACATTAGTTAAATCCTGAATTTCAACAGGCGATTGTTATAATAGTTACATTTTGTAGTACAAATAAACAATAATTTACTCATTTTAGTTTTTAAAATCGGGGTTTTCTTTTATGAGTAAAATAATAGTGAAAACATTATGATGTACTTTTCTAGATTATAGCAATTTCTTAGAGTTTAAAAATAGAACTTTTTTCTATTTCCCATTCTCACTATCCCATTAACTCCTTCCTTCTCGTTCTCCATTAACTTATTCCTCCCATTAACTCATTATCCCTTGCATTTTCATTACCTCATTAATTCCTTAATTGAATTTTTTTAAAATTCAATTAAGTTAACACTTGAAAAAATTAATTTGCATTTGAAACTTACCATGGTTTGAAATCTCATACATTAATATACTCTGATAATTTTAACAATGGTTTGAGAAAAAAAATTGATTTTAAAGTAAACTTTCTTCATTCATGGATTAATTTTCAAATTGAAAGAAACTCTTTCTATCGTGATGTGGTCTGAAAATTTTCTGTGACTATTTTCGAAATGGGGAAATAATACATAAACCCAGTTTTTCTAAGGATAAATAAATAATTAAAAATAATTTTATTAAAAGTAGATACTAAACCAATATTTTCTTTGTGATAGCCATTTTTTGAAATGGGAAAAAAAACAATAGACTTTTTCCCCTACACTTCTTTTGCTCTTGATCTGGTAAATTATTCAAATATAAATTTCCTGTTTTTGATACTCATTACAACAATTGAAACCAATAAAATGGTTGTTATTCCCTTCCCACTTTCTGAAACCTTTCACGACAATTCGGTTGAGCTATTGGTTTTGCCTTGATAATTCCATCAATAGAAAACGTGTATTGATATAGAAGAGTTGTCAATTTCTAATTTTTTTTATCTGTGAAATTTGGAGTAAAGGCCAAAGGAGTTGCAGCAAGTAAAAAATTCACACAAGTAAGAAATCTTAAATCAGCCCAGCAGATGGAGATAATAATTCTATATCATTCATTTTATTTCCACAATTATTTGCTACAGACTTGAAGTGATCTTTTCATTGTGGAGAGATTTATTCATACGACTAATATAAGGATACATTTGTATTTCACATTGTTTTATTCATTCAAGGTATTCTATTTAAGAATCTGACAGATATTAATGCTGACAATTTGATGTTTAATGAACATTTAATTGAACCTCGAAATGAAACAAATGCATTTACTCTTCCTGTTTTTGGTAGTAGTATGAGGAAGTTGAAAACAGTAGTTATGAGGAAGTTGAACCTAAATATATGGTTGCAACATAAATGGGTTGTCTCACTACCGAAAATATTTTGTGAGACTTACTGGAATTTACAGAAAAATTAAATTTGACAAAGATTTTTTTTATCTATCTTGATGATATGCCATCAGTAAATCGGACATTTTCGTTTATTGAATAATGAAACGTGTAAAAAAAAAGCTGGTAAATAAGGGTCGCTGTAGCCAATTAGATGTACCAATCTATCTAATAAGTTTTTAAAAAGTAATCTAATGCATATTATATATTTAAAAGTTCGTTGACGAAAATAAAGGAATCTACTTCAAATTTTCAGAGGATGAAATTTTTTTTTCCTAAAATTTAGTGAATTGTGTATCCATAAAAAAATCTTATCATTGAAGGAGCAGATATAGATCAATATGGTAATGTTAAAAAAAAACATATTTATAAAGCCAAAATTAAAATTGTTTAAAATTATAGCAGGATGCAGTAAATCTGATCCGCAAAACATTTCTTTTATTATTGATAAAAATTAATCATTTTTTACATTTTCCTACACAGATCCCCCCCCCCCTTTTTTTAAATCGCTTTTAGCATATATGAAAACTATTTTTACTGGCTGACTGTAGAAATGATTAAAAAATGGTTCTTAAGAACTAAAAACTGGAATTAGCATTTCTTTGATCTTCCAAATAAAAGTTCTTATGCCAATAATAATTTTAAAAACAGTTTATATTGGATTCTTTGTGAACAAAATACAGGGAAAAACCCCTTCTTAAATGCTTTAAAAAAAGGAACAGTCAACAGATTTGAAATATGAACATCGAATCACCATCATAAAATTCTGCATGAGTTCCTTCTTAAATACACTGATGGAAATAAAAATCCCAACACCAAGAAAAAATTATTGTACAGTAATGAAATTTTAGGAATACATTTGTCTAGGTAACATATTTAATTTATTAAAGTTTCAAGATCACAGGTAGAGCCATTGGCGAGAAGAGCCATTTCAAATGTGAAATGTTGGTACATTAGTAACCGGTGTAACCGCCAGAATTTTGAATGCAAGCATGCAAACGTGCATGCATTGTGTCGTACAGGTGTCGGATATCAGTTTGTGGGATGAAGTTCCATGCCTGTTGCACTTGGGCGGTCAATGCAGGGACGGTTAATGCTGGTTGTGGATGACGCTGGAGTTGTCGTCCAATGATGTCCCATACTTGCTCGATTGGAGAAAGATCTGGTGATCTAGCAGGCCAAGGCAACATGTCGACACTCTGTAGAGCATGTTGGGTTACAACAGCGGTATGAGGGCGAGCGTTATACTGTTGGAAAACACCACCTTGAGTGCTGTTCATGAATGGCAGCACAACAGGTTGTATCTCTAGACTGGCGTACAAATTTGCAGTCAGGGTGCATGGGATAACCACGAGAGTGCTCCTGCTGTCATATGAAATTGCTCCACAAACCATAACTCCAGGAGTAGGCCCTGTGTGTCTAGGCCGCAGACAGGTCACTAGCAGGCGTTCACCTGGCCTCCTTCTAACCAACAAATGGCTATCACTGCGACCAAGGCAGAACCGGCTTTCATCAGAAAACACAACAGATCTCCACTCCGTCTTCCAATGAGCTCTAGCTTGACACCACTCACGTCGCAAACGGCAGTGGTTTGGAGTCAGTGGAATGCACTGTACAGGGCGTCTGGCTCGGAGCTGTCCGGGCACTGTGGTGCCAACTGCAGCTCGAATTTCAGCTGCGGACGCAGTACGATTAGCCACAGCCATACGCCGAATACGACGGTCTTCCCTCTCTGTAGTACCACGTGGCCGCCCGGAACCTGGTCTTCTTGAGGCAGTACCTTCCCTTGACCACTGCCGCCAATACTCATGCACAGTGGATACATTCCTGCCAAGTCTTTCAGCAATATCGCGGAAAGAAAACCCACCTTCTCGTAGCCCTACAACACGACCTCGTTCAAACTCAGTGAGCTGTTGATAATGGCTTCTTCGTCATATCAGAGGCATCCTTGACTAACATTAACCCACTGCGTCAAATATCAACTGTAAATAACGATCACGAACCTTACAGCGCTTATTTAAAGCAAACCTCATTTGCATGTTCATAGTGTCGCTACTAGCGCCACACTTACGCGCGTAGCTCGAAATTTGAATCGACGTCATCTTTTAGATATATAAACACGCCTAACAAATTTATTAGCACAGCTCCTTCCTAGTGTTGGGATTTTTTTTCCATCAGTGTATATACTTGTCAGGCGAATGAGTGTTTAGAAGTGAGGAAAATAGTCAAAAAAGATGGAAACTATTTTTTTTCTGTTATCACAAAATAAAAGCTACTGAAAGATTTTTTTTTAAAGAAACGAATATCTTTTTAGGACGTCTTGCATTTTTTAAAATTTGTGGTATGTGCTTAAAGCAGAGATTCCAAAAAATGAATTGGCAAATTTTCATCAAAATTTTTTAAAGTTCAAAACTTTTATTAGAATTTGTGATAAGTAATTGAGATTATTGAGATCTTGATTTTACTATCTCATACTTGAAAAGAAATTTTTCCTAAATTAAAATATCAGTAAATACATTAAAAAAAAGAAATTAGTAACTATCTGAACCAAAGCGTCTTTGAGTTAATCTTTTAAATTAAAATTTAATTTCTTAAAAACACTATTTCGAACCAAGAAACTTCATGTTTCTTCAATGTCTAATTATATTTTGCAGATTCTAGTTTTTATTTATTTATTTATTTTCTTCATATAAACGCCAAATGCTAAGGATTTTTCCAAAAAATATTAAAGTAGTAATAATTAAAGAAGACACTTTAAAGTATTAATAATTTATTAGAATTGAAATTAAAACTACTTATGAATAAGATATAAAAGATGTAGAAATATATGTGTTTCCCCTTTTCTTATAAATACTATTACGGATTCATCGGGTTCGTTGTGTAGAGGGGTGTATGGTGTGAGAACACAATCAATAGGCCTCAGCAGAAAACAGCGACAATGTTTATTTAACACGAAGATCCTAGTACAAAGACGACGATTTCGTACAACTAGTAGGACACACAGCAGCACACTAGATCAAACGGTAATAGTAACACCTACAGAACACAAAGTGGCTAGACAGAATTCAGCAGGAGAAGGAATCTTCGTAGATTTGGTCTACGCTCACGTAGGTCTCTCCAAATGACTGAACCTTTCCAATGTCCCCTCGCTTTAACTGCACAACTGGCTGACGACTTACTACTTCTCACAGAACTCAAAACTGGTTGTTGGTTGACTCCGTTTCTCGATTTCAATTCAATTCTCGACTCCGCTTCAATTCACCCTTGCAGTTTGAGAGTGCCGGCCTTTTATAGTTACTGTGAGTCTTGCCTAGAATCCTCTGTGCGAATAAGGTGTATCTCGGTTCCTAATGGACGGATGGTTATAATTTTCAAAGTTTTCAGCATTATCCATTTTGCCACAAAATTCGTCTCCAAGCCGCCATGTGATCACCAAGCTTTGATATCACTGATGCGACACCCGATCGACACCCACAGGGTTGATCGTAAAACGGTTTTTCTTATGATGATACTATTCGTGCTGAGACGCAAAACGACAGATTTGTAACAATGTATAGAATAAAAAGGCGTAGACTTAGCTGCGAGTGTAGCGGTTAAATGAATAAATCCACCAAAGTAGTTCACATGGCTTTTCCATGCTTTATAGGCCAGTTGCAAGTGGATTATATATATATATATATATATGATAGTATTTCTTTAAAAATTTTCATATAAAAATGTTGCAGATTGCAAAGTTTAGGTCGGTTTTTTTTCCAAGACAAAAATGTTTCACTCACTTTCAACTCTTGAAGCTTATAGCTATTGAATGATAACCCTAGTAGCACACAAATATTGTACAATATTGTATGACGTTGATCAATATTTGCAATATTATTTAATATCATATAATATCGCATAATATTATGCTACCGGGGAATTAATACTTTAAGCAGTTACCATTCACAATAAAAGTAATATTTCATTAACAATAACTCAAAAGTAAGAATTTGAGGTTGAAAAATCTGTTAAGACATTGCAAAAATGTCTTCCGTTGAAGAAAAAAACAATGCATTAACTTTTCCATTTGTTTTAGACAAATGGATTTTTCCTTTTGTTTTTAAAGCTCAGCGCGTCATTTTGATCTCATGGTAAAGTCTCTGCTTTGGTGTCAGAAGGTCAAGGCTTTTAGACTCAATTACACTAAGTCAGCAAACTCTGAGCTAAATCATTTTGAGTCAAATATCTGACTACCACTCAAAGCTGAAAGTTTAGAGTATATAAGCTCAATTATCGTCTTCCTGCAGCCAACTTCAATTTACTAATACAAAGTGCATTCCTAAAATAGTCTTTTTAAATTTGCTGAATGATGCAAAAATCTAAAGGCATTATCACATGGCAAAATATCATCAGCACTTTCCGTCAGCAAACGACAACGAAAGTGACCTCACTTTAAAGTTTCACATGATTGGTTGAATTTCGTTTGCGGACAATATTTCCGACGTCATTTTCTAGCTGGTTAGAAAAAGTTATCGATTATGAAACTTGCTTGACCGGTATTTGAGGGTAGAAACGGAAAAGTACTGACGAAATTTCACCGTGTGATAAGGCCTTAAGTAAGCTAAATAAATTACAAGCATTTTAGTGTATAAACGATGCAAATATAGGATAGTTTGTTATATATAATAATAATATAAAATATATACAAATATAGGTAGTTAAATATAGGATACCAAAAAAGGGATAGTTTATGCTGTGATGTAAACGTAACCTTAACAATGCTGACCACTGACCAAGCTGAACAACAATGATTGGTTGGTATTGCTCTTGGTGGTATTTGAGGAGAATGAGGGATAGAATGAAGAAGGACGCGTTTCTAGGGCATCACAATAACACTTATTTTTCATTTAAAATAGACAGTGTGTGCCGAATTTAATGCGACAGTACTGAATCTTGTGGATCACGAACACGTGGTTGCGTTTGCCGACGAGACATAGCTCGTGATATACAGTAGTGAAAAGGAAGTTGTGCGTGTAGTTGTTGTTGGAAATAGGCCTCCAGACGGAGGAAAAAAGTATTTATAATCGAGCATTATTTCCGCTCATACGGAAGCAGGCGTGAAGATGGACCGAATTTGAAAAAGGTGGCAGAGCAATTCCAAGGGAAGTTTAAGAGGACATTAAGTAACACAATTATGCTATCTATTGTTACGAAATTTCGGCGTCCTGATAGTGTAATGTGTCCAAGGAAGGGGAATGTTAAAGAAAAAGTGTTCATCTGTGAAAATCCACCATGACTTGTACATGCATTAAGTGACAAAATCTTCTGTTTTTGCAGGAATCTGTTGCAATTGTTTCAGGATGTATTTGAGAATCTGTGCGAACGCTATGAACTGCATATTTTGAATTCTTGTATTACGCATACTGTGGTAAATTAACACGCTAATAGTGGGTATGTATGCATGTTAATTTCTTTTGCGTAACATGAACTCATAAATGGCAATGATGTAATTTTGTTCACCTCTTAATTTTAGTAATATGTAATTTTACTTATCTTTTCATTTCAATATTATGTAATTTTATTCAACTTTCCACTTCAGTACTGTATATTTTGGCGTATTCTGCATATTAATTTGATTTAAATATTTAAATAGAAGCAATAAAACGGCACTTATGAAATAATACATCTTTTGCATTTATTACTTTATATTTTATATTTGATCCAATATGAATTTAATACGTACCGTATCAAACATGAATATAATAAAAATGTCGAAAATATTTTTAAAAAATTTATATTATATCAATATTTACTGATATTTAGTTATTTCAAAACCATGTTGCTTGATCTCACTATATGTTGTTTATAATTTTAATAAAACAATAATATCTTTTTAAACAAAATATTTTTCTTAACGAATATCTTTCAAAGAAAAGATTTTGCACGAATACGTTGCATTTTTTATTTGAAATCCAGTTTCAGACAACAGCTCAGAAAACATACAAAAACAAAAATAGCGAAAAACATCACAAATTTTGTATGTCCTCAATGTTTTTCACAATGCAATACAAACCATTTCGATACAATCGAATTGATAGAAAACATCTTTCAATTTCGGAGACTTAGAGAATATGTAACAACCGATTTACAGCACACTGGATACGATAGAATATTTGAAACGTATCCACTGAACAGGATTTTCATGTAACAACGAAAAACATAAGCACTTTCAAGCGCTTTTTTTAAAAAAAAGTTTACTGGGGGAATATAAAGCACCAGTACCTGAAAATACAGGGGAGTAAACACTACTTGAATCATCTAAAGGGAAGACAGAACGTAAAACTTCCAGGGCGGAATGTGGAAGAAAAGGAACATCTCACATCCTCACCTGGCATTGAAAATGCCCCTGCAAATCTAAAATCACTTCGCTGCATTTGGAGGAAATCATAAATATAAACGAACGTAAAAACATAAACTCGAAAAATGTATTTTACCTTAATGCTGGAGTATAAGATGTATAAAGATAAATCAATAAAAGGGAGAGAAAATACAATTTTTCTTTGTTGGCCCACCCCCTCGCTTTTTCTCTTTGTTATTCACTAAAACTGTTCGTTTCTTCGATCCCAAATTTTACGAGGGCTTTTATGAAACTGAAAACGAGCCCATTTCTTTCTTGCTAAGTTTATACTGTATTCTAAATATAGAAAGAAGATTTATCATTCTGGTATTGTTATTTTTTTTGTCATAATTTGGATATTTGAGTCTTCCTTTAAACTTCTACTCCACATAATATAGAAAGGGAAATTTATATTTTATACAAGGTTTCTCTCTTAATGCAGAAGACAATTTCTTTTACCAATGCCAAATTCAGATTCTAAATATTTACTTAACTCTTACGAACAGATGGCAATCCGTAATTTTCTTTGAAATCAACTTTCAAATGATTTTTAGTGAATTTATAATTTGATACTTGCTTTTCTTAGAAATAGACAGAAATTCTATTTTTGATCTCCTTCGCATTTTTTTCTACTAATTTATATTTTTATTGAAAAGAATATCGTCGAAACCAAGTTTCTTAGATTCCTTACAGCAATTTCTTTTCCCTTGAAAAATTTCTTCTTCTGAAATTCAAAATAAATTATATAGATGCCCTTCGAGCACTTTCTTTAAATGATTTTAATGGCTATTAGACACACATTCAAAAGATTAACATTTTTTCAATAATTACTTGCCCAGATGGCAACACTTTTCTTTAGGTAGTGCATAGTGACATTTTCACACACACACACACACACACACACACACACACACACACACACACACATTTCTATAAAATTTGGTTCAGAATTTTAATACAGATCTTTTGAGCTGACATAAGCTAATGTTAAGCTAATGAATTATGTTAGAATCGCATGCCCCCATTTCAGTCAATATAAAGGTTCTAGTTTTTGATACTGCTTCGTTCAATGGTAGCGGGATGATCAGCTGCACACAAGAAGTTTAAAAGTATTCCAAATCAATACAGATTTTGATAAGCTAGAACTTTTATGCTGCCTGAATCCTTCACAACGGTTTTACGATATCTTTATGATCCTTTACAATAGCAAGTAGCACTTTGAATAAAGGCTGAAATATTCGAGTTTAATATATAATAGTTGTAGCTAAACTTACTCCTGACATAAATATAAAATTTTGATTTTTCGTAATAGTGCCTATTGCTTTCTGTACTTAAATAATCTGTAACTCATTTGCAGTCTTTATTGTTTCTCAATGAGTGGATCTGAAATTCTGAATTCTGTATGGTCCTAGATAGTGTAGCTGGGAAATGCAGCAACCACTAAACAGTTTTTCGACCCAACTTTTGTATATATGTTTTTCTGAATCAGAAGATATGCTTAACTATAGAAAATGAGAAATTCTTTTTAGAAATACAGAGTGTTCCAAAAAAGTGGGACAATCGACAATTTCTTCAACTATTGCAAGTAGAATATACTTTTAAATGCAAAGTTTCCTGAAATAATGTATTTAAATATATGCAAATAATTTAGCTTCTGTATATGAAATAATAAATTCTTGCATAGAATGTTTAGCAGAAAAATTTCAAAGAGTAAAATGTTTTTTCTTCCTTTTACACACATGTTTACAGGGTAGTAATTTAATGCCTCTGTGTGTTAAAATTTCTGTGATATTAAAAAGCAAATTAATTGACTTACAATCGTTTTTTAAAAGCTCTAACAGTGTTTGAGCAAGATTTTCTTCATGAATATTTCTCCTTTTTTATTTTTTATAAATAAATTCTGTTTTTGAAAAATATTTATAAAAAAATCCATACTTTGCATTATTAATATACTTTGGCATATTTCTCTCTATTCAATTTATTTTTTGAATAGTACAGTCAGTCGCACAATATTGTGCAATTGACTGCGCGAAAGTTAGCTTTTAATTAATAAAAGTAATCACTCAATTAACCGGAATAAAAAGCAGCCTATGTTCTATTCCTGGCTATAATCTATCTTTGTGCTAAATTTCATCCAATTCTGTTCAACCTTTCTGTGTGATTGACTAACATCCATCCAAACTTTCACATTTATAATATTAGTATAGATTAGCTGGTACCCGGAGCATTGCTGCCGCCGAAAAGAATAATATTATGTGCAATCAAACTATAATTTGACAATGTTTGATCAAAATAGGATGAACGGTACGACAGATATAAAATATGAGCAAATATTCATTTTTATATATTAGATTTGTGTATTTTTTTAGAATTGTAAAACTTGGTGTTCTTTCAGAATCCAATGAAAGAAATTATTTATTGTATCTCTTGATTCGTTTAATACTTTTTCAGTGCTCCCAAATTTAATTTTAGAAAATGGGATTATTTTCGTTTAAAATTGAATAAACATAGAAAATATATTTATACCTTAAAATCGCCAATATAGCTGAAAAGATAATTTTTGAAAATTAAGATGGTGCAAAATTATTTGCATTACAATATTTTTGGTAGTTACTGAAAAAAAAGCTAACATTTAATTAAAATTAAAAAACTCTAGGGTTAGTACCCCCCCCCCCCAACTTTCTTGCATAATCTGTAATAAAGTTGTTACCGCCAAGAATGACTGGCATGACATTTGCATGCTATAACTACAAAATATTAACCTTTAACTTGGATTTATTTCTACAGTCTATTCCTCTTAGCGAGTTATTTGGTGATTAATCTTTGGTAAATAGATGCGATTAAGATTCGATTTTTTAAATATTTTTTAGATAAATGTACTATCTCTATAACCATCCTGTAGGTGCAAATAATAAGCTAAGTTTCATTACAATCGGATGAATGGCTTAGGAAGGCATATGAGACATACAGACAAACATTCATTTTTTATTTATATAGATTTAGAGGGCTAAGAGGGAAAAAAAGTTCATCTTGATGACTTTTCTCAAAATGATATTGAAATTAGATTTAAATACCTTTGAAATGTTCCAGGTTTCTTAAATTTTAAAGAAATCAAATGAACTTGATAAGGAAAATTTCGATAAAATATTAAAAGAATATATGATCTTCATTTTATGTTTAGATAATTTTTAGCTAATTAAAAACCAATTTTACTTCAGAAAATCATAAAATTACTAAGGAAATTCTGTAAGTGCGTATAAAAACATTTCTAAAAAATTAGCCTTTAATTGGAATTACAAAAACTTCGGTAGTTTTGATGCAAACAAATTTATATTAAGTAATTAAAAATGATAGAACAAATTCAAAATTAAATCACCTGGAATATTTTAAAATTTTTAAAAATTATATAGTTTTTAAATTTTGAAAATATATTAAGAAAAGTATTGCTTTTGTAAATATATAAATAAATAAAAATATATATTGCGTTTCAAAAAGGCTTTTTAAAAAGAAATTTTAAGTATTTATATTTTATGTATACATAATGAAGTATTTATATTATAATTACTGTTAATACATATGGATAAAAAATTTCATAGCCCTAAATGAATAATTCCCAAAAGTGTCTAATGGAGTCCACTGTCTCCTTAATATGACTTAGTATAATCCATATTAATATTGTTATGTAATAAGAAGTATATGGTCTTCACAGATGTATGCTGCTCTGATAATGATTTATTAGAATATAAGATTAATTAACTGAACTGAATCACTCTCATGTTGATGTAATTGCTTATACTTTGACTAATTGATAGCTGTTAAACTTCAAATAAATATTCAACAGAGTTTCAAATATGAGTCCTATTAAAACTGAATATGTTATTTGTACGAGTATATTACAGATTGTAATTGATAGAGTTTAGTTTAGTTATATCAACGTCTCGTTTTAAAGCAACACAAGAGCTATTTTGGGACGGACCTCGTAATTTTGAACCAAGATCAGATGACGAAGACGACACCTGAACTGGCACCCCCCTCTCCACTCCACACCATCGGGAGGACGTTTGGCCTGATAGATTTAGCGTGCAAAAGACCACCTCACGCGACAGTTCTTCGGTGGAATCGAGTCTCGAACCTGAGAACCCTCCGGTTCCGAAGCCGAGACCTTACCAGCAGGCTACCACGGTCCTTGTAATTGATAGAACAAATTATTGTATTAACGTACTTTCAATTGATTATTATTTGTATTTGTATTTTTTTCTCCTGTTCTTATGACGTATTTACAGCAGTAATGTTAAGTATGTTTGTGTTTACCTAGAAGCTGCTTTAATATTAATAAAGAGTTACATAATTTTTGCTGACCACATTACATAATTTTTGAAATTTTCTACAATTAAATCAAGTCTAGCTTAAAATACAAAAACTCAGTTAAACACGCTAAAATACTATATTGTTTGTTAAGTTATGAACGGTCTCTATTAACAATAATTGCCACATATTTGCAATTGGACTTAAAGATTAAATAAATTCACACGTTTTATATTAAGCGTATTGATTTTGCCATACGTCACAATAAAGTCATTTTGGAATACATTCTTCTGCCTTACTCACAATGCTACTAAAATGTCATAATTTAGTGTGAATTTTTATTTTAAAAAAATATGTAAAGAATTTAAAACAAAAATAATTTAAGGATGAAAAAAAAATGCTTTATTAACTTTCTAAAGACAAACAAACAAACAAAAACCCCTTTTAAAATGTCCTTCGACAGCGATTATATAGCAGTTACCTATTTAGGTTTATTTTCCGTGGGGCAAACAAACAACTTTAAAAATGTCCTTAGGCAGTGATTCATATGTAGAGTTTCCTATTTATGCTTATTTTTCATGGTATATTAATATAAATTTAAGAAAAAGTGGTGAAAAAAGTAATAATAATAATAAAACAAGAACATTGGGTTCCAGAAGTCGAAAGAAAGCTCATATAATTGCCCAGAGATGGCGCTACGCACGATCTTAAAAAATCACAGCTGACACAGACGCAAGTTTCATATTAAGAGCCGGGAAAACATGGGTAGTTTTATCACTATTCTCCGAGTGAATTATAGCCAGACAACAAATTTAAAAACATATTTTTTTGAAAGGTTGCTATTCAGCTTACGATGTACTTATAGGAATGTTTCTTTTCTTTTCTTTTTTTTTCTTTTGGCTAATAGCTGCTCGCGATTTCTAGATTTTGGACCATATATTTCATTTCATCCATATGAAAGTTAGGAGGGAACGTCTGAAAATTTACGCAGAGAGATTTTAGCGGCATGAAATTCGCTAATCAAATAGCTGCGTCGTTTTAAACGCTCTGGATAAAAAGAATACTCCCTTTCTTTTACCAAAATACATTTTATTATTTATGACATAGATACATTTAAAACATGGTCACAAATTCATTTAAAATAAGCTATTTGTTAAAAAGAATTTTTTAATTAAATACATAAGCTTTCATGGTATTATTATGTTGAAATGGAACCTAGATAATTGAAAACTGAACAAAATTCTTATACAAATAATAATTATCTGAAAATTTGAATCGAGAAAGAATTCGGACTAAAGTTGAGTACAAGTAGAGGTAATTACAATTTTTAATATTAAAATAGCATTTAAGATATATTTTTATTTAATATAAATAATTTTTGATAAGTAATTCATAATTTATATTTTAAAAAATTGAAAACTGTAAAAATGGTTGTATTTAAATATGATAATTTCAATTGTAAGTATATATATATGGTTTTAGTAAACACACAAGCACATATTGATGTAAGATTATAGCTTTTTTATTCTGAGAAATTTGTAAATGATAATTCAATTGGATGCATAGAGAGCAATAGAAATACTTCATTGAACTAAATGCTGTAAAAATTATTAAGGAAATTAGGGACATTTTTGACTAAAAAATAATTCAAAAACAAAAGCATTGTTTTTAACAGATTTTAGTTTTGATTTCAAGTTAAGTAAAACAAATTTCAGTAATAATTACAGATGATGTTAAAACATTATACATTAGATAATTTCAGAGTCGTATTAAAAAATCAATATCATAAAATGCTGGAAATATTTCTACTATGGGGTTATTTTTTATTTAATCTGTTCTTAATATTTTTGAAGGGAGAAAGAAAAACAGTTGTAAAGTAACGTTACTGGTTTTATCAGAACTGATAATATTTTTATTGAATAATCCATAATATTAATTGTGTGCTATATCGTGGCGAATACAATTGGAAAATGCTAAAAGAAAACTAATTATTATACACAACAAAGATTGAAATAAAGTGAATGACGAATCATAATGACGAACTTTGGAATTATGAATTGTTATTCTTCTTTTGGAAAAAAATGCTTCAAATATAAATAATTAATAAAATTTGTCCTCGAATGGAAATTGCTTTATAGCATGTTACTATAAATATTATCTGATTATCAATTTCAACCGAATTATAACAGAATCTGAAAAAATGAGTTTGGAATTGAAATGAATGATAAAAATCATTCAGAATGCACATTGTAGAGTAAAAATAAATTTATTAACTGAATTAAATCAAATTTATGAACAAATTATTTTTAAACTTTAATTAAAAATTCAATTTTTTAGATGTCTACTTTCATAAATTCGAATGATAAGAACATTCGAATGATAATATTTTTTGCGAAAAAAATATTTAGAACATTTTGTTCAATTTATTTGCTTCAATGCGAAATATAAGTTACTTATTTATGTGATGCATCTTGAAACTTTGTTTAAGCATAGCTCATTTGGTAGTCTAGTAATTGTTTCAGATATCTGGCAAGAGTGCACAATTACTGTACTTGATTTGTTGATAGTACATGTGTCTAGTATCTCACTTCCTCCCCCTTGTTTTTAAAGAAAGGGTTGTGTCTGAAAACTAAAATAAATTTTATTATTTTATATCTTGCCCTATCTTGCACGCATCAAATTATTTTCTTCCTCTAGTTTCTTAAGAAAATGCCATGTCTTTGAGAACTAAAAATAAATTTTAGTGTTTTATGGCAATTTCAAAACAATATTACTGAGGTGAAAATCACTTGTATGAAATGATAGTTTCTCTTTCTAAAAGTTGTCAGTCTCTGAAAACTAAAATTGAATTTCAGTATTTTATGGCATAGCCCATCAGTGTGTGGTACGATTTAGTACAAACAATTATCATTCATTAATAATAATTCCTATGTGTGATGAAGAATCAGATAAAAAATTCAGTATGACATGTATGTGATACTTATAATGAATGGGATAATTAATTCATTTTAGTTTTGGAGACAAAACATTATTACTAAGATTTCAGATCGCTTATATGGAATGGGGACAGTTTCTATGCTATTTTGTCAACAATTTTTAACTTTTACACTTGTATAAATGTATTTTCAGTGACCACAAATATAAAATAATATCACGACAATATGTAATTTAATTCATTTCACGAAGATAATAACTGTTTCAACTTTTATTATATTACCATGATGATTGTCAACTATATTTCGTGTGTAGATTGATATGTATATTCTTTTCACGCATAGCTTTTCAAACTTTATTCAAATCGAATACTTTTCCTGGACTTTGTCACGCATTGACATTTTACAAAGCCTTTTGTGTTTAAGCTCATTAGTTCGCGAAGAAATTCAAGTGTAATTTTGAGCCTCGTTTCATTGATCGATTGAACCAGTTTCGACATATATTGCTAATTTTGATGCGAAGATAGAATAGTAAATTTCCTTTGCCATATTAGTTGCGTTTTTAAATCATCGTTTTCATATGCAAATGAACAAATTCCCAGCTTTCAAAGAGACTGATTTTTTCCCAAAACTTAGATCTATTGTTTCGTACTAATTATCATCTAAAATTGAACAATAGTTTCTAAAATGTGATGTGAGTGTCTTTCTGAATAAGACAATGTGATAGGGTTAAGAAATAGGTTCGAGAAACAGTAAGAAATAGTTAAGATAGGTTCGCAGACACGATAAAAGTATTAGGTATTAAATTACAGCAAAACATTTCCAAAGTTTTATTTCCTCAAGTATGTATTAAAATCGAAATTGGGAGCTGTGCAAGACATAAAACTTATTCATAAAATAAGGGGAAAAAGACCGAACAGATTAAAATCTACTTATTGATTGATAACTGGATGTCACCAACTCAGCATACTATCAATCTATTGCATGATCATGCATGAGTCATCTACGTCTTCTCAAAAACTATCACGGGATTAGGTAGCTCTACTCCTTTTTCATTTCTTCTTTTTATTTGTGAGTACAAGCAAAATCATGTTTCGCATCTTCTTAAAAATTTTTCACATAATTGCATAATTGGTTATGTTTATGAGAAACTTCTAACCAATTATTGCAAGTGAATACGAAATTATTCTTGTCTTGTTTTTATTTATTCTTTGCTGAATCGATACTTTTATAAATATGAATAAATGTAAAGGAAAAAAATAATTCTGGCCTTTTTTATTTTAAAGCTAGAATAAATCATTGCTATTCCAAATAATTTTTCCGACATAAGTTTTAACATTTATGATATAGATGGACCTGCTTAACTATTATAATATGATCCCGAATCTTACTTATAGTAAGAATGTATACTCATGAGCGAAACTATTTTTTTTGTAGGTACAGTATAAGGACAATGTGTTCAATTCCAAATATTAATTACTAAATAACTAGAAACAGCTCAAACAATTTTATAATATCATTTATTATGTATAATTAATGCCTTCTTTATAAGAAAATTATCCGAAAACATTTGTCTTTAGCTACGTTTCCAAACTCGCCGAGAGCAAGATACAGCATTATTGATAATTTAATTTCTAATGTTCGTAGTTCCTGCCTTATCAGGATGATGCCTCTTAAAATACAATTCAATAATATGTAATGTCATAGCATCCCCCTTATTTCATCGGAAGGTCGCTGCTCTGTTGAAGATAAAATTTCCTCCTTTTCTGATGAAATCTCCCAAAACACTTATTGTTGTGACACAAAATGTACCTTAATAAGTTCTAATATATTGTTGCTGCTACTTACCACCCTCGTATTGAGCTTCACTTCAAACCAATAAGAGATCGGGGAAAAAGGGGTCTAGTAGCTTCTTAGAGTAAGGATACCTCTCCATCCGAGGGCAGAAGTCAGACTTAAACTCATATGAAATGACAACCACATACTAGTTTGTACAACCCCTTTTTACAAGCGGGCTCTTTCACACACCGCCCGGATAGAACACAGGGCAGAGAACAACCATGCTGAAGGCAGGACTTGAATCCAGCACGCCTAGATTACTAGGAAGACGTTCTGCCCCTAGGCTGGGAAGTCGGTGTTCGAATCTACATCTGGCTACATCTTTCATCTAGTAGTTGTTGTAGATAGTACTGGCTATGTCTTTTATCTAATAAATGTGCATAATGCTCGGAATATTCTTTCATCAACTCATTGATGTTTTTCCTGTCCACTTCAAACTCTCTAAACGTCTATCTCAAATCACGTCTATTAAGGTTCATAGGAATGTGCTCAAAGTCTTCGGAGTTGAGTTCGAAACCACCATCCGGCCAAATCTCCTTCCATGTAGATACAAGACTCTTACCAAACAAATCTCAATACTAACTGATACTTTACAATTCAGTATGTGATGACATGGTGTCTTCTTGTCATTTGTTCTACGAAAAATTGCTCTTTAAGTGAGTCACTTTTTCAACATTTTATTTTGCTCATTATGGGAAGGTTCTTTAAGCAAAGGTGGAGTCACTCGTTATGCGAGGTGTTCGTTATGCAACGTTTAAAACAAAAGGTCAAATGAAGGAATTACGGAAATCAAATGAATAACTATGGACCTAAATTGTTTGCATTTTGAATTATAATAGTCACATCATGCTAAGGAACAGATAAAAAAAACCGTTTTTTTTTTTTTTTTTTTTTTTTTTTTTTTTTTTTTTTTTTTTTTTCAATTTTTACACAAGATTCAAAAATTCTTCAATATTGGTATAAAGATGTCCGTCGAATTTGGTTCATTTATTTGGCTATATGGTGTTCATGACATACAGATAAAAATTTCAAAAATATATGTAAGCATAAAACTGTCTAGACATCCAGATTTTAATAAATTTTGATATCGAGACATAATTGAACAATTTAACTTCAAGTCTCAAAAGTGGAGGTTAAACTTTTAAAGATGAAATTTAACCTTGAAAAGTCGTGACATAGTCTACAAATTTAACTTCGAGCTTCATTAAAAGGACGAGGTTAAATTTTATGAAGGTCACAATTACAATATCTTCGTAAATGGAATCAATCTTGCAAATGGAGTAAAGAAAGTAAAGGGGGTCGGGAAAGAATAGCAATGAATTAAAAAAAAAACAGTTTAGAGTTGATTATAAACTAAAGGAACAGAACAATAATGAAATTTCAAAGAAATAATAATTTGGGGCTAGTAATTCACAATTCGCATTTCTTCATTCTCGCGAGAAAAGCATTCTCAGTTGGAACAGAAGATCAGTCCCTTTATGGAAGAAGGTTTTCCCTTCTCTACTCTTATTAGAGAACAATCGGTCCAATCTCAATTTTTTAAATGCCATCTTCGGCTAATCGATAGAAGTAATATCAGAAAAAGCCTTATTCATCACATCCAGGGCCTGTCACCCTTTTTATTACTTTCCTCTTGCCGCCACCCACCGGGAAACAAGGCGGACGAAATCGGAGCGTTATTGCTTTTTCCGACTCCGTGTTTTCTCTTCTTCGCGCTTAATTAACCCGCGATCTACAAGTCTGCCTCTAAGCTTGGACTGCGTTAACGCTGACAAATTGCCATCTCGTCCTTTATTACATTATTAGATAATCGAAGATGTGTTACCAAAGTCAAGGTCTTTGCCAAGAATATTAAGGTCGAAAGACGTGCATAATTATATTTGCTTTTTTTATTCTCTGGGATACAAAGTATACAGAAAGTATTCTAAAAATAAAATAAAATCCAATTCGAAGTTTTGACTATTTTCCACTTCTTAATTACCTCCCTGTTTTGAAAGTGGCCGAAGTGGCCTGATGATAAAATTGCCGCTTCGGAATCAGAGGGTTTCAGGTTTGATTCCCGATTCCATCGAAGAACAGCCGCGAAAGCAAGCCTGGTGCACGTTAAACATCCTGCCCAAATATTCTCCGTCTGGTGTGGTGTAAAAATGGGGGCACTTTTTCAGGTGTCATCCTCGTCATCTAACTGTGGTTCAAAATTATTAATTCCATCCTAGTATTGTTTTAAAAAGAGGACATTAATATAATTAAACTAAACTTGTTCGAAAAATCTATATGTCTGTCTATCTGTGACCAAGATTACTCAAAAACGATTTTAGAAGAAAGGTGAAATTTGATATACGGACTTAAATTTTTATAATTATTGTATACAATATCAATAATTATAAAATGCCAATACCAGCTGGTATTATACAAGGAGTTCACTGGGATAACATATGTACTAGAGAGTATGCGTGGAAGTTCTGGGCGGAAGACTTCTACTGCCTATTAAAAAAAATTGGTTTTTCTAACCATAGTAAAAAATGTAATTAAACGCGGTTTTTTTTGAAGCAAAACACCTTTGCAGCAAAGCATCCTCCTTGGCATTGCTTTGGATCTAAGGTCAAAAGTTGCAAAAATTGTTCGCTCTACATACTGTAATACTATTCTTTTCTCGCTAAAATTAATAAAACTTTTAAATAAACCGAGATTCTAGTTAAAAAGTTTATTATTCATTAAATAATTATCAATCTGAAATCTGAAACTTTTGAGAATTCGAAGAAGCCTCCTTTTGCTTTGCTTTAGACTAAATTTCAGAGTAACTACACTAGTTAATGCTATACAGGATATCCGTTATTTCACAGTCTAATAATTTATTTCTAATTTGATCAAGATATATATATATATATTTCCAAATGAAAAATTTACACGAATGATTGTTGAAAAAGTTACGTTATCTGAATATTTATAATTCTGTGTTCGAATATATTGTCCATGTTTAATAATAATACTTAACAATTTAAATAAAAAAATCATTGTTCTACGTCTGAAGTATGCTGCTTTAAATTTCATTATCTTAAGTCAATCAACGGGCCCCTCAAGAAAACATTGCTTGTTGTTGGCTGATTTTTCTTCATAAGAAAGTAAACTGAATAGTTTAATGGTAAAATATTTATATTAAAAGCTTCATAATTGTGTCAATAAATAATATCCATGATAAAAGCCAAAAAGGCCTATTTTGTTGTCAAAAATGTGGAGGAAATCTTAAATTAATGGCGTGAGAGACAAGTAATCTTATGTTTCTATTTTAAGTAATTGGAGCTTGTGAGCGATTTGAATCGTAGAATAAGATAAATCAAAAATCAGTTATGTATCAAAAGATTCATAAAAGAAACTCAAACTAAATTGCATGAATAAATAAACGGAAATAGAAAAATGTTGCTACAGTAATATATTTTTCAGGCAAGCAACATTACAGCTTGTTATAGTTCTGCTTTCTTGTATTATTTGCTAAATAAAAGGAATTACATTATCAACAAGAATTTCACAGAAATTTTAGCTTTTCATTCTTGTTAGTGTTATAATAAAATGCTTGAGTAAAGTAAAAAAAAAAAAAAATAAATGCAAAAAAAAAAAAAAAAAATGTAGTACTTTGTAGAGAAAAAAATTAAAGTTTACTTTCATAAAAACTAGGAAAAGTCAAGTTTCCGTTGTATAAACAAGACTCTTATTTTCTTTTCTTTCTTTTTAAGACTTTTATTTTCTTTTTCTTTCATTTAATCTGATTTTTTTTAAAAAAATTCTTTTCAAGTGTTTTCCTTACCTTAGTCATTTATAGAAGAGGATTTTATTTGTCACTCATTATTAATTTTAATTTTACTTTATTTTCTTTAAGTTATAAAAACAAAAATTAAAGCACCGATGGTTCTTGATTTCACAAAATGAAATCAAAAATAGTTCAGATATAGACAGATATCTAAAAAACATTTTCTATGAAATTTTAATTTTGGTTTTTCTGTTTTCGATTAAAATTAATATAATTTTCTAAGTTTTTCAATTATTATTTAAAAATTAAACAATTCCCTTAATTTTTCAGTTGCTATTTAAAAATAAAATAATTCTCTTAGTTTTCCGTTGCCAATCAAAAATAAAACAATTCTTTTAGTTTTTCGGTTACCAATTAAAAATAAAACAATTCTCTTAGTTTTTCGCTGTTAAGTAAAAATAAAACAATTCTTTTAGTTTTTTTGGTTGCCAAATAAAAATAAGATAGTTTATCGGTTGCTGAATGAACATAAAGTGAATTTTTATCGATTAAATTAAAAATAATGCCTGCTTATAAGAATAATATTTTTAAAACTTCAAAAAATTTCACTAAATATTTCCTTGCGAATGATAGAGATGCTTTAATCGTGTAATTTCTGCTAATTGTTTGATATAGCTATTGCATTAGAGAAAAACTAAGTTTTTATTTTCTCTATTGTGTTATCTTGTTTATTCTCTAATAATCCTCTTGAAAGTTTGTTTTTAAGTTCCTCTATTTCAGCCATATGCAATATGCAAATTTATCGTTAACTGTGGGAAAAAAGAAACACAGCCAATAAAGAAAAAAAAATCCGACGATGAATTGTTTGATGAATTTTTTTGTGTATAATCATTAAAACTCATGATTCAAAGAAAACTTTTAGGATATTTTTATTATTTATTTTGCAATTTATAGATCAAGGAATATAAATGAAGGTAGGGTGAGACACTTAAAATTCCAAGCTAAAATTTTCGATTATATTCCCAATTGTTATGTGAATGACTGTCGCTGTTAAGTTATACCGAGTCTTTCGTAAAGTGGTAGTGGAGAGACACATGCTATTAAGTCTCGCCAGAAGCAAAGTCCAATTGTGTTGTGTTCGAATTTTTCTCTGAGAATAGAAAAGATTAAAAAGGTTGAGATTAAAAAGAGAGATGTTTAGAGATATTCTAAAAGCTGATATTTGATGAAGTGACAATATTAAAACACTTTGCACTTTCTTTCATTCATAACACATCTTTAACTAAGCAAACTACAAAAAAAGGAAGTAATCATATATATTAGTTGAAAAAAAAAAACACCGGAATCAAAGAAACATAGAAAAACAACAACAACAACAAAAAAAAATAAATGAACAAAGAAAAGATATTCTAAAAGTTGATTGAAGTTACATTGTCAAAGTACTATGCAATTTCTTTTCTTTTTAACACATCACTAAGCGAACCACAAAAAAAGGAACTGATCATGTGCTTTAGCTTAAAAAAAAAACGGAATTAAAGGAAAAAAAACCAAACAAACAAACAAAAAATAACAGAACAAAGAAAAATTAAAAGATGCTAGAAAGTAAAATGATCGAGAATAATATGTATATATATTAATTACGTGCTTGAAATTCAATGGCAAAATATATTATACATAATAATTAATTGTCATCGGATGTATTATTTTAAAAAAAATGGGAACAATAAAACGAGAAACAGCAATTAGGCACTTTCAACACAGGAAGACCTCAGCGGTCTGGTTGTAAAGTCTCGGCTTCAGAATCGGAATATTTGAAGTTCCACACTCGATTTCATTGAAGAACTACAATGTAAGCTGGTCTAATGTAAGTTGAATCCATCGGGGCCAATTGTCCTTCCACTGATGTGGTGTGGAAGTTTGGGGAAAAGGTCTTAGTTCCGATATCGTCCTCATCATTTGGTCAATCTTTAAAATGACAAAATGATTCCCCAAAACGCCCTAGTATCGCTTTAAAACGGACCATTAATATAACTAAATAAACTAAATTCTACATAGTGGACCAAAGCGTCTAATTTGCACTTCTATGCTCGAATCCATAATCTATGTCATCATCTAAAGTCTACGAACAGATCAGATTTACCTTAGCTCAAATTTCTTTTGATCCTGCAATTGAAGTTGGAATTATAACCAGAAGATTCAACTTTTGAAAGATTGTTTGGCGAAGATAGAAAAGTGATTTTAAAAGGTGATGTCAAAAGAAGAATTGCAGAAGGCTTTCTGGAATTTGCAGACATGCTAGGACAAATGCTTCAAAATTGAAGACAAGTTAAAAAATGAATATTGAATCGACTAATTTATTCATACTAATTTATTAGAAAATAAAGTAAATTAAAATCTATATCCTCGTTTTTTAAAAATTCTTTCATGTAAATTAGCTTGCTTCGCATTTCAACAAAAGAATTTTGTAACCTAATTAAAAAAAAATTATTTTCTTTTAATGCTTGGGTTAAGAAAATTTTCACACTTATGTATTTTTTAGTACCAATATATTATTTTAATATTTTCAAAGCTTGATAATCAGTTAATTCCTTAGTTAAATTTTAAATCCATCATTGCAACGCCATCTGGTATTGAATTTAGAATAATCAATCCCAAGATTCATATCAATTTGAAAGTTATATAGTGGAAACTAAATGAATTTAAAAAGTCTCAATTTTAGAATTAACAAAGAAACGATAATTATAAAATAATATTTATAAATAAATTATCGGTTAAGCTCATGGATTTTTATTCTACAGTTAAAGGATCATAATAGAACAGTTAACATGTTTGATCACTTTATGAAATTTTCAAAATCCATCGAAAACTGTCGAAGGTAATTTAATACGGAAATGTGAAAATGTTTACCTTTTCTTCAGTTATTTTCCCTATAAAATTTATGATTTCCACGCAAGATTGTTTTGCCTTTTACTTTATTTAAAAATTAAGATTTTTATACATCAAATAGGTTTACTGATTTTCTAAAAAAAGATTAATTTAATAATCATTTTATAATTCATGCAAATGGGATGAATTAGCGCTGTCAATCGATTTTGAGAGCTGAAAAATTGTTTAAAGATTTTCATGAAAAAAATTCACGTGCATTAAAACCTTAGATATTTTCTCTATTTTTGAAACAAGTGCCACCATTTATTAAATCAGTAATAATCTCTTTTTATAAAGAGGAAAAAATTATGAAATATAAATTTATGAGAATCAAAGAAATTATCTATTGTTAAAAGTTGATGAAAATTGAGTTAGAAAATTTAAGTCTAGAAGTAAATAATATCATTTGACTGGATACCAAATGACAAAAATAGAATGACTTGCCTTGCTTCTTTTTAGTAACTAATTGGACAAGTTATAAAACCTATTCTGTGCTTGTAAGGCCAAAATTCACTTTATGGTAGTCGTGAAAATAATATTAATATTCTTTCAAACGGTTTTGAAACTGCCGATTAATTTCATATTCAATTGCTTATTTCACTCAGACTTTTAATAGAAGTTGCCACGTTGAGTAAAATATTGAAAAAAGAATGTTGTAAGTTACCTGTCTGAGCTTTCACTGGATATAAATCCATACAAAAACTTTTTCCTTCGGAAACGAAACTAAAAAGTGATTGCCAGGTTTGGCGGGTCTGTTTTTTGTTGGCTGTTAACGCTCCATTTGCCCGCGCGGCATTGGCAACAGCAGTTTTGATGGCTGCCATTTTGAAAGTAATAGAAACCGTTCGGTGGGAAAAAGAAATCTCGAACCTGTTAGGAAAGTTTTTATTGTTCCTCGAGATCTTTTATAGAGCTGTCATGTAAACAATTTTTCTGACTTCTTTTTAGGTGGAAGGTTTTTATGGCGATCCAGACCATTAGATTTCGTAAACAAATTTTTTATATTTCATAAACTTGAAGGATTGATTTTAAAATTTACTTTATGATACACAATTAAGCAAATGCATAGTAGTATTACACTTTCCCTAGGGATTCCGATAGTTAAACCATTTTTGACCATTGAATTATTAATCAATGTCCAGAAATTTTTTTAAATCAAACATGTTAAATGCAATCTAGTTTTTGATTTTAATTTAAATTTTTTTATTGCGTCCAACAAAATTTTAAAAGGCACCAGAAATTTATATTAAATGAGTAAAAATGTTATTTCAAACTATTATTCACTCTTCACAATGAGGATGAGTAGCTTCCGGCCTGGTGGTTGGTTCTCTCTTCCCTGGAGGGTATACGAAAAGGTGGTATTTCTGGCTCCTCCTATTAATGACGGAACATACTTCCTTAGGGAAGTGTTGTGCCTTGGCCAGCGATGGCTCTGAGGATTCAACCATAGTTCCCACCTGTGTTGCTGTTGCATCGGTAAGGTCATTCATTCGTCTGCCTTCGAGGCGGGTCAGAAAATTAGTGATGGGATTTATATAGAAGATTCATAAAGCTCAAAACTGTATATAAAATGTTATTAAATTATTAATTGTGTAAATGAATTAAATATCATTAATGCCTTATTAAATCAAAAAAATTTAAAAAAAAAACCCTTGAAACATCTACAGAAAACTGATTTTTAAATTAGTAACGGATAAAAGGGATTCCTAAAATCTTCTCTAAAAATATTGGTTGTAGAAATAATAGGCCATATATCCAATTTAGTCATCAGAAATTCTTTAGTAATATACAATTAATTTTAAGAAGTTATCTTGCATTTTAAACCTTTCATTTCACCAAGCGCCAAGAATAGGTAAAATGGCTTCAGTGTCAGTTCATTCTCCAAGTTGTAATTCCACTAAAGGTCCATCATGTATTAGATCAAGAAAAGTCGGATGCTAACATTCTCTCTTTTTTTTTTTTTTTTTACATGGCATAAAAGTTTGTAGAAAGTGATTCGAATAAGGTGTTATCCTCATCATCTGACCAAGGTACATAACTTCAGTATTAATCTAAAATTAATTCTTAAGAAAAGGCATTAATTGTATAGTAAAACTAGGTATAATCGTATATTAAGGCTGTTAATAATTTTATGATTCAATTGATTATTGTCTGAGGTATCATATTAACTAAAAATAAGATAAATTAAAACCTATTTTCAATGCAAAAACTAACATTATGTGCTTTTCAATGTATTATTGATACACTTTACAATACAGTATTAAATGAGTTTAAAGTCGAAATTCTAAGCAATGTGCTGCATTTACATTTTAATTATATTGTGATGGATTTTCTATTCTATACTAACACATCGGGTTCTTTCACTTGATAGTGGGTGTATACGGTGAGAGAAGATGAGCACCTACAATGATCAGTCATTCAGTAGAAGACACAACACAGACGACGTTTATATATAGGATGAATACAGGACAACAGAAGGACGACAAATATTTACAGCACAACTATGTACATAGGATAACAATATGTAGGATCCAGATGAACAAACAGTTTAGTTTAGTTATATTAACGTCCCGTTTAAAGCAACACGAGGGCTATTTTGGGACGGACCTCGTAATTTTGAACCACGGTCAGATGACGAGGACGACACCTGAACTGGCACCCCCTCTCCACACCACGCCACACCAGCGGGAGGACATTTGGCCTGACAAATTTAACGTGCAACAGACCCCCTCACACGACGGATCTTCGGTGGAATCCAGTCTCGAACCTGAAACCCTCCGGTTCCGAAGCCGAGACCTTACCACCGGGCCACCGCGGCCCTTGAACAAACAGCAGTACTCTATTGCAGACAGTAGCCAACAATAACAACAGGAGTCCACACGCAGAAATTCCACAGTGACAACGTTCATAGTTCACAAAGCTACCAGACAGGATTCACCAGGAGAAGAAATCTTTCTGAGATTCTGTCTATGCTCACGTAGGCTCTCCTGAACAGCTGAAACTACTCCTCTGTCTCATCTTGCTTTCTCTGCCAATTCACTACCTCTCGCAACGGGCCTATTTCTCAGTTCTGGACTGTTCCGTTCCCGATGATGACACAAGGGGCTACGAAAAAGGCTTCAACAGAATATGCCACACAGCAACTCAGCACTCCTTCGTTGCTTCGGTATTCTACCGGTGATTCCTCCGCTCAGGACTTCTCTTCAAGACGTCTCTATTAAGGTCCTCCCAGGTTCACCATACCAGACTTCTCAGAATCTGGCCTTATATATCACCTTACATAGCGGTGGAAGGCGGGGCTAAAATCTTCTGAACCAATCAGGAGTATTCTGAATGTATCTCGGCTCCTAATGGATGGAGCGGGATAATTCTCGTTGTTTCGGGTATTATCCCTTGTGTCACCAAAGCTGCCAAATGGTTGATAAGTTTGTCGCCAAGCATTGGGATCATTGATGCGACATCCGGGCATGGTTCAGTACAGATGACGGTAAATCAGTCTTCTTTAGGATGACATTCTTAGTGCGGGAAAACAAAATTACAAGTTCGTAAAAAATTTTTTCGGAATAATACAATGAATACAAAATCACTAAAACAATATTTATTCATATATATTAAATATTCATTTATATAATAATTCATTTTCAGTTGATATAAAATTGGGATTTTGATAGAATAACCCAAAGGAAATTTTCGATTTTTTTCCTCTTCAAAGAAATGTAACATTCTTGCTTTTTTTTTTTTTACTTTAACTACGCCTAACAGCTAAAAATGAGATGGAATATGGCAGGAGACAGACTAAGAAAATCTAATTTAGTGGAATCCAATTTTCGTAATGGTGAAATTTGATTTCCTAGATGGCAGGGTTTTTGTTTTTAAAAAAGAAAGGAAAATAAAAGAGTCCTACCACGGAAAGTATTAAGCATTCAAGATGTCATAAGTAACTATGAGTAAATTATAGCAGTTTTGAAAATGCGTACAAAATAAATATTCCTTTTAGTTGTCTTTAATAGAATAGCAAAGAAGAAAAAAATATTTGGATACATTAAATAAAAAATTATTACTTCCTATAAATACACCTAAGTCTATCATAGAATATTATTTTCATTTCCTCAAAATTATATTTGAAATTAACAATTAAAAGGTATTAGAAAGCAAAAACAGAAATCTTTCAATTTTTATCTGCACTAAAAATTTCTACTACTGATAAAAGAAAATGTGTGTTCGGTGCATTAGCACTCTATGGAACAGATTGTTTGATCTACAACTATTAAATACGCCACCTTAAAAGACGGATATGTGTCTTTATGAGCTTTTTTTTACATTTTTTTATGAATTAAAAATTAAAATGAGATATGAGACATAATTTCAGAAAATATTACGGCCCGAAATACTTTATACAGTGTGTAAAATGTTTTTAAATAAAATTATCGTTTTAGTGAAATCTGTTTCACAATTATGCAATTTTTTTTTTATATTTACAAATTTTTAAAATATGTATATTTTATAGTGAAAACTCAAATTAAAAAGATAAAACACGTTTTGACTAATAGCGTTAGGGATAATCCAAATTAACTCGTAAAAACGCTTTCTAACTGACAGCGCTAAAGAGAACCGATTCTCTCTAGTTGAATGAATTTTAGATTTATTGATTGCGAAATAATAAAAATAAACAAGTATTAAAAAGAAAAGAAAAAATAAACAAACGAAATCTACTCTATCAAATTTCAAGATTACCATGAGAAATTCTTATTTGTAAAAGTTATTATTTGTTTGAATTATTTTAAGTCATTAACCAATTTAAACCGGTTTGAAACGATCGCTATCCGCAAAACACGAATAAAATGGGTTCTCCTTAGTATTATCAATTAGAATCAAGTTTTAGTTATAAAGATTAGTTTTATCAATTACATTTATTTAGTTATTTCGGGTTTTTCCTAGCACTGTTACTTAAAACGCGTTTTTACCTAGTTAATTCGAATTTTGCCTGATTTTAGGTTTTCACTCTAATATATATATTTACCTAATTTTCAACAACAGATTGCAAAATTTTCCAGAAATACAAATTGTTTCCTCAAGTATTAAATTGTTTCATTGATTTTTCTGCCCATATACTAAACGTTAAGGGGGATAGATTTAAAAAAATATGTCAATGGTTTACAAAACGAATAAAAAAGCGTTTAAAAGTGGAAAGTTAAAAAATAGATGAACGATAAGACGTTATAATAAGACGGAAGTAAAAAGTAGATGAAAAGTAAGACGTTACCATAAGACGAAAGTTAAAAAATAGATGAACCGGATAATTGCCTCTCCAATAGGAAAATTCATATGCACAATGAGAAGCATATATGTAAGTAAAAGTATATCAAAATAAGATGGCTTTAATGTCTGGCAAATTGAAGCTTGAAAACAGTTTATTGACGGAATCATGGGCATAACGTTAAGCCTAAGGGATTTAATAAAAATGAAAGCCGTTATTATCACTGAACCAGCGATTGCCGAAAACGGCTTGTAAAAAATATGTTATAGCGTGTGTGTATCTTTGATGGCTTTCTATAGGATGTCAGATTTCGTACTAGTAAAATCTAACAAAAATACACTTTGGTAAAAATTTAAAAATATTAATTAGAAATTCAATGAATTAAAAATTAGTATGAATTAATTTGCATGTATGAGGAAACATCGGTCAGGGATTGAGTGACAATAGTTATTCAATCCTTGCCGGATTTCACCCAAAATTCGATAAGAATCTACATTTCAGTTGCTATACATGAATACAAATTTTTATCTAATTGGCTTTTTGTGTCTCCTTATTATCAAATTACTTGTAATCGAACAGTTGATTATAGTTAGCTATCCTTAAAATGGATTTCACTCAAATTTGATAGAATCTACAAATTTGATTTAGTACATATGCCAAATTTCAAAAGTTTAACCCAATGCATTTATAAACCAATAAACATAATATCAAACACACACACACACACACACACACACACACACACACACACACACACACACACACACACACACACACACACACACACACACACACACACACACACACACACACACACACACACACACAAGTTTTAATATAATTACATACTTACAGAGCATAGATAATATAGAAGGTCATGAAGCTTCCTTCCTTTTTTTTGGTGTTACTAAGGAGAATTCAATAACTGTTATTAATTGTCCAGGAATGTTTGTAATTTCGGTTTCACCTTATATTTAATGCATTGAGTAATATGGCCAATACGTCGCAAATGAGCCATTGAAATTTATTCATCAGTTTTAATCTTGGTTTGATGAACTGATAATCAAAAAGAGCATAAAAGAAGAATTAAAACGCAAAAGAAAACTACCAACTCTTTCCCATTTAATCTGAATAATTTTAAAATGAAAAATATAACCTAAATGATTGCCTCCTATCAACGAATAAAAGTATGAATAGTGTAGAGAAAATGTCTTCTTGACAAGCAATTTCGTATTTATCTACCATATTTATTATTCCAGAATATTTTTGAACTTGAATAATTCTTTTCGTATGAACTGCAAAGAACAGGATTCGTTTTCATATCGCAAAATGAAAAATATTTCCTACTATTTCCCTTTTTTTCCATTTTTTTTTGCGCTAAAATAATTCAGAATTTTTTAGAACCCAAGCCAAAATGTTTCCACGATTCGGAAATTTCAGATGGCACATTGGGAATTTGTAGAGCAGCAGTCTCAAAAATAATATTCTAATGATATGAATATATTCTTATTAGAATTTAAAGTAGCGTTAAAATATAAAAATGTGGAGCATTCTTTGCAGAATAATATTTCCAGGCATTCGTTTTCGTATTCTAAAAATGAACTGTTTTTCGAATTCTACATAACCCAATGATTCGTGAAATATATTCCATAAACAGTAAACTATATCTTTTGGATTCTTTAAAATTATTACAATATTATTAAAGGAATAAAATAATAAATCCAAAAAGTAAGAAAATATTAATGTGACTGATAAAATCAGTATTAATGCAACTGCACATTGAGGATTTAATTTAAAGAGTAAGGGATTTTTTCGATCATAAATATGATAAATTTATCTTTTATTTTATGTGTGTATCTTCGGGTCATAGTTATAAGTTACCCGAAATTAAAGTGAATTTTTTCTGAATTAATTTTTAGTAGATTTTTTCTTTTAGTGCCGCTAAATATTACTATACTATAGAGAGATAAATTATGCAGTTTTACTTGATGACTTATCGTATTATAAAAGATGACAACATAATTGGGAATAAGAAAAAGTAAATAATAATACAAAACTAATATGTGTGAAATTCGGATTAGCACAATTTGGTACAGTAACATTATTTTCGAAAAAAAAAAATAATAATCAACCCATTAATTATGCAATCCATGTTTCTAGTTCTTTTTGAACATGTAATTTTATTATTTAATTTCTAATAGCATTTGAATCCCATTTTATTTCCTTATGAATTCAAAGATCATGATTTAAAGCGCACTCCTCTAGTTAGAATGCAACACAAATGATTTCAATGTTTTTGATTTTTAGTCATTTGATTGTTTGATTATTTCATCTAAGATTCTGTATGGATTTTTACTTTTTGGCAGAAAAAGTATGCTCAGAGTACAAAGATTTTATAAAAAAATCCAAAGTGTTGATTTATTGTTGTGCATAAATCTTCATGACCACAATAGCCCCATTCATGTATCTATATGAAAGTGAAAAAAAAAAAAAAATGAATTTTTATTTATAGATTAAATTAAAAAAATGTTTCCTTACTATAAATTTTAATTTATATAATAGCATTAATTTAAAAATCAATTTTTTTGGTGATTTTTTTCTTTTATAACTTATTTTAGTTACACTGTCGTCCATTTTTAAAGTAACACTTGGGCTTGTTGTGAAAGACCTTGTAATTTTGAACCCCGGCCAGATGACGAGGACCACACCTGAGTTGCCCCCCCCCCTTCTCCAAGCTTCCACTCCACGCCTGCAAGACGTTTGGCTTTGAAGGATTAAGCATGCACCATATCCATTTATACGACGATTCTTCGGTAGAATTGGGTCTTATGTCTGAAGTTCTCCGGTTCCAAAGCAAAGACCTTACTGCCGGGTCAAAGTGGCCTTTTTTATAATTCTCTGGGGAGTAAAAAAATAATACTTAATATATTTCATTTTCTTGAAAAACTACTTGAATTGAATGAATTCTAATTAAAATAGCTCTGTGAATGCATTCTAATTAAAATAATTCTGTGAGTGCATTCTAATTAAAATAGTTCTGTGAATGCATTCTAATTAACATAGTTCTGTGAATGCATTCTAATTCAATTCAGTGAATGTATTCTAATTCAAAGGACACAGCGGCCTTTATTATTTTATAATCGCCTGTGGAGTAAAAAAATAATAATATATTTCCTTTTCTTGAAAAACTGTTTGAATTAGAATGCATTCGCTTTTATCAGCTGTACTTTCAGTAAAATCTGGAAATGTACAGAGATAGAACTTTTAAAGTATTTAAAGTGTCTAATGACAAAATTACATATCGACAATTTTAAAGAACGATGAATTCATTAAAACTGAATAACGAAAAATGAATGATTTAATAGCTAAAAGAAAAATATATTTGAGACAAACGACAAAACCAATAGCCTGTGAGTGCATTTAAAAAAATCAGTCGTAATAATTTTAAAATAGAAAATAAAAATGTATAAAAGAAGAGAATAAAAAAGAATTGCATCATAAAAGAATTTAAACAAGGGAAAAAATCAAGATTTTGAACACCTTAATTCTAAGATTTTCCTCTAGGAAAACAGAAAAAAAATTATAACCATCAAAATGAAATGAAATAGGTTAGGTTTCAATTCCATAGATGATAGCATAAAATCGGGATAAGAGGTCGACTCAAGATCAGCTTTATTAAAGTAAAATCAAATAAAAACACCAGAAGAAAAAGCTTTATTTCCTCTTCAGTGTCTATAATTCCTTTTCTACTACAACCTGTTCAAGCATCAGAGGAAAATACATTTTTCGAGTTTATGCCTTTATGTTCGTTCAGATTTACGATGCTCCCAGTGAAAGACGTGATCGCAGTTCTTATATCCACGGGGGCATTTTCATTGAAAGGTGGGGATGTGCGAAGAGACCTTTTTTTTGCCTACCTTTTCTTCGAAAGGGAGATTTTGATGTTTTCTTTATAATTTTTGTTTTGTTAGTGAAAAATCAAGTAGCACTTATCCTTTGCATTTTCTGAAACAAGTGCTTTGCATTTTTACTAGTAGAAATTGATTTTTTTTTCAATTTTCTACAAGCATGCAAAAGTTTTCTTTGCTATTTTTTGTGAATAAAACCTGTTATATTTTCTAAGGGAATTTCGTTTGCCTTTCCTTCGTTGTTAGACGGTGAGACAAATATGTTTTTACACGGTAAGGTGGAAAATAAGACATGCTTCTTTTTGATTCTGCAACTCTCGATTTTTAAAGTTTAATGATATTTGTAAAGCATTATCAGGATCTCGATGATTTTTAATGCCATTTTCATTTATTTTAAATTAGAAATATTTCTAGTTTCAGGAACTGTGAAATTCTTCCCTGAATTGGTTTCCAATGTAAAGAAAATTATATTTTTTCCTTTGGGTTTCTTTTGATGATATTTTTAATGATTGTCATTTTTATTTCTATTGGCATATTTTTCATATCTTCTATTTAATTTTAGTGTAATTTTAAAAAATTTAATTTTAATAAAACTTTTCATCAAGTCAAGTTTAAATTTTATTTTGAGCCCCTTTTTTAAATTTGCAAATATTTATAAATTTAAATATAATTATAATTTTATATAAATTTAAAAATTCAAACTAAACAAAACGAATATTTCAAAGATTCTAATGTAATAAATCCAAAAAACTTTTTTTGTGTTTACTAAATAAACTTTTATTTCATTAATAACATAATGCTACTAATGACGAAGTCAAAAGGAAAGGAAAAATAATTTAGTGCATACATATTAATTCAAAATATCAACTCTATAATAGGAAAAATCATCATATTTCTTTATTGTTAGTGTACAATGAATGCTTTATATATAGTAATACGTATAACTTTTTTCTCTTTCAGTGATGGCATTTAAAAAGAAAATGTATTAACTCATTTTTCTTTTGTTGGAGTTAATTTTTAATTACTTATCAACAGCATTTAGGAAAGCATTGAAAAGCATTTTTTAAACATGGTATGATCTAGCATACCTTCTAGCCAGTTTATCGTCTAGTGTTCAGTTTGTTGAAAAATAGATATTAAGGTATATAATTTGCAAAGGTTGATTATATACCTGATCACGGCTGATGCAATCAAGACAGACAAATACAAGATGAATAAAATTCCCCCTCCCCTCCCCACACACAAAGAATATATATAAAGAGACGGATAGAGATGTCCCGTGAAACGGATAGAGATGTTCTTTGAAATTAGTTTAACCCGGTTATGATTTAAATTAATTAAGACAACAACTTACAAAATAATAGTGTTCTCACATGATAAATTTGCAAGTGCAGATTTCATTAAAAAAAAAACTTCTTTTCTTTATTTTTCACTCTAAAGAATTTAAATTTTCTTATACTGTTTCTCAGCTAACTGTAGATTTTTAGTTACAAAAGAAATATTATCTATTTATAGATTCATCTTAAAAGTATTCCTATGAATTTTGCGCATTCTTTTAAAAAGTCCTGTATCTATTCTTGAAAAGTGCTTTTGCTTTCTCTTGAATATTGATTATACTTTCTCTGTCAAAGCTATCTAGTCGCCTCACTCGATATAAGAATTTCTGAGTCTTTTCGAAGAATGCAACAGAATTCTGGGGACAGAGTTTCCACTCATCCTCTGGGGAATCCAATCAGAAGATAAAAATTTGAAAGCAAGAACTCCAACTCGAAACAACAACGGTGACAAACGAAGGATCTCCTCGGAATCCGACTGGGACACGAACTTCCTCCTCGAATTCTAGTGAAAGGGACGATTTTCTGAAAACTTGTTTTGAGAGAACTTCTTCGTAGAAAAGAGACTTTCATTTTCTAAACATAGAAATAAAATGTAAATGATAAATTCAAGGGAACGGAGGAATTTGCTGGCATTTATTTAAAATTAATCTTTATATAGTAAAGGAGATGAAATCTATCGCAGTTAATATTTTTGGAGAAACAATTCTTTTTTTTGTTTGATTCGAGCTTATCTTTTTCTGTACAATAGAACAGACGAGAATTAAGAAAATAATATCTACTATAGTGCACTGTAAAATAATCAAACAACCAAACCACCAAACCACATTTCTGGAAATGTGTTAAGTAAAAAAAATTTAAAAAAACTTGAGGAAAATAAAACAAACAGACAAAAATATCACGCACTCGATTTCCAAACAGCTCATTCATAAAGTATATAAAGCAGTTTTCAAATAGACTATTATTATTGCTATTGTAATAGTTGGATGAAACTTTTTTCATATTCTTGGTAATAATTTTCTATGTATGATACTTTTTCTTCTGATATATATATATATGATAAATAATTTCACAATATTATAAAAGATAAAAATAAATATAAGTATCTCTAGAGTAAAATATTTCTAATAGTATCTAGAGAATTCTGTTTTCAAAAATAGTATTTTACGGATGATATTTTTATAGTAAATCTGGAACACATGTTTAAAAAAATGAAAGCTCTTATGAATCAGTATTTTCATTTTTTCCCTCAGAAAAACACTATAGAATATATTACTTAGAAGGCACTGGTTTCTAAAATTTATTGTGCAAATAATTAAAATGATAGCTATTGAATTAATGTAATGCTGAAAAATAAAGAGACAATGCAAATTTCCTGCTTTAGTATTTGGGTTTGTTACATTGTTAATAAATATAACTTTTTACATTGATTTCTGAGAGAATTTTCACTTAATTTAATATAAAAGGTTGATAATACGAAATAAAGTTTTAATTTTTTTTATCCCATGTAAAAATACCAAGTATGCCTTAATACATAATAGCCTATATTAGATTGTTATAAATTAATGACTATTCAGCAGGCAACATGAGAAATAAAAATATTCTTAATTTTGTTTATAGATGTTAATAAAGAAAATAATTATGTTGATAGAGGGATAATTTATTAATGCAAAAAATAGTCACGATGCGGAAATTGGGGGGATTAGTTCATCTTCTTAACCCCTTGTAAAATTAGAAGTTTATGAAGAAAATAATTTTTATTGCCTTGAAGAAATATTTGTGATATAGAATTGTTTATCGGATATTGTAAAAAGTAAGGAGTGGCACAATGAGAATGTAATTAGTCTAGAAAACTGTTTCCTGATTTTTCTTGAGTAGTATCTTTTTTTTTTGAAAACAATAACAGGGGATATATACTTGCGAACAGTGCGTAAATACATCTTTCGTGAAATGTTCTCTATATGCGACACAAATATATTTAATAGAAGGATGATCACTTCTGAAAAGTAGAAGAGTGGATTACAACAAAGCTACATGTAGAAAGGTCCTCCTATTTGAAGTATCTAAACATTTTAAATATATAGGAACAAAAAATAATTTTATTAAAAAAAGGCTATATAAATTTTCCTCAAATTGGTCCCCCCTCCCAAACTATTGTAATTAGCCTTTCAAGAAATAAATTTTAACTTAAAAGAAAGACTTTTAAAATCGTCTTATAATTTCAATTAAAGAATTTATTTGGGTAAAAAAAGCCATTGGTATCATAAATTGGAGGAAGTCCTTACTATTATTACTAAAGGTGTAGCAATTTTTGTTAGATTGATTTTCACAAGGATACAAAGTACAGTTATGAGTATGACCCTGCATGACTATCTCATCCCTTCTTCTTTTGGTTACTGATATAAGATATTTGATTTTCAACATTAAAGAATGTAACATACATGGAATATCAATTTATATAATTTATGCAATTTACAATATAGCTTTGGGTGAAACTGCATCAATCTAATACTTTCTAGCATGCATCCAAAAATCACAAAACTGATATAGTTAAAAAATATCAAATACACAGTATTATTGGTTTTTGAAGTCAATCAATAATCCCCTCGATAATCATGTTTATATCGACGAATAATATCATTCTATCATAGGTCATTCTATTTTAGGTAATTATTTGTCTTTCAATTTAAATAATATTTCATTATACATATAAAAACCCTTAACCTCATCCTTAAAAATTTTAATAAATTACTGCTAAACAAGTACCCTCTATAAAGATATAATTTTTAATTTATCTGCTAAATTTAAACTAATATAAGGCTTATTAATAATTTAAAAAATTGGATGAATGCAAATTTCTGCTATTTGCCAAAAATCAATATTATAAATTCTGATACTGCTTCTATTTATGTCGTCACGAATCGAAAACAGTTTTGGAAATAGTTTCTAGTTTAAATATCGAGATTACATTAAAACAACTTAAGCAAAATGAAAATCAGTTTGTCTGAGCATGCTCAGTACCCACAAATCATTCAATTTCGGAATCAGTTTCAAAGCAAGAATATACGGATATTTGATGATGAGAATTTACGAATAACATGTTGGCATCAATTTTCTTTAGCACGTTGACATTTCCAAATTTTTTTAAGTGAGATAAACTAAACTACTTTTGGAGCCTGGGAATATGATCTCATTCATCTTTATGAAAACTTAAGCACGTGTGAACTGAGAAAGAAAAAAAAAAGATTGCTCTTATTTTCCTCTCAAAGCAAAATAAAAATGAATAGCGTTCGTACGTTTTTGACGTCAGAAAGAGTTTCACTTTTCCATTAATTCGTTATGATGTTTTCCCAGCTGAAATCATTTTTTCCAAACAAAATTTCTTTTAATTTATAACTATTGTATGTGGAAAAACGTATGCGAGAAAACGCCTTTCCTGTTATTAGAAAATTGATATTTTCCAGTCTGCAAGTATGTTTTTTCTTCTCTACGAATAATTCTCGAATTCAAGATGTTTTTTTCATAAATTATTTTAAAGAAAGTTTTACTTTTAGTTTATAGTTTATGATGGTATCAGGTGATGGTTTCAGGTTTTTCTATCTCGAATTTTGTGTCATTGACAACAAACGACCATTGACAAAAACTTTATCATTTGTAAAAGTAAGAGAAACACGGCTTAGTGGGGGTGTCTTTGCCTCTATAAATAATCTCCACCTGGGGGCACCTCGAAATGATGGTCTGAATCTTTTCGGCCATTGTTGTTAAATCTTGCTACTCTGAAGGGTGCACAAAAAGGTGGGTGTCTGGATCCTCCCATCGATGATTGGACATACTTCCTTAGGGAAGGGTTGTACCTAGGCCGGTGATGGTCCTTAGGATTCAACCACTGTTCCTGCCATTATTGCTCTTGTGGCAATCCGGTCATTCAGTATTTTTGAGTCATGTGTAGCAGCTACATTTCTATTTTATTATCTTTGTTTTTTGTAAGTTGTCCTTTTAAAAAGTGGCGATATAGTAGCTTTTTGATAGAATAAAAAATATGGCTACTTGATATAGTTTCGCTTATTTCAATTTCAAATATAATCTGCAATTATCATTCCATAAATATAATCCAAAAATAATAACCGATCTTAATGAGTTCTACATAACTGCTATAATTTGGTGACCCGATAACTAATTTTCCGGAACTGTGAATAATACTTTTTTTTACCTACTCAGTTATGGCTATCGGCGGCGCTTTTGTTTCAAATACGGCAAATTATGGTTACGAAGTAAACAAGGTAAGCGTAAAAATTTCTCCATTTTGGGAAGAGAAACCAGTGTAAAGATTGGAGTGATCATGTTGAGTGTAGAAATAGAAGGTTGATGTTTTGGGCTCCAATCACTAAACATTCTTATAAAAATAATTTATTTTTCCGGTATTAAACACAACAGTATATATACATCCTACGAGCTGAGCCTAGCCTCATGCCGACGATCAGAAGAAAGAGAAGAGAATGTTGATTGATTGATTGGATATTTATATCTGGTTTTATTCTGATTTCCTTTACGATTAAGATTACGATGCACGAGAATAGTTTCTGGTTACGTCTCACTAGATCAAGACCAGCTCATAGGTTACAATTATTTGTATTCACTACACCATAAATTTGGTTTTTTCAAGTAGAGGCACTGTTCTCAATTGCAAATATCACCCACGATCAAATTAAATATAACTATCTTGTGGCACAATTAGAACCGAAAGTAGTTGAAAATATATGGGATATAATTCAGCGTGATTGGTATAATAAGTATGAAGCGGCAAAAGAAAGATTGCTCAATACTTTTAAATAAAGTGAAGAAAAAAGTATAACAAAACTGCTAACAGGAATTTCTCTTGGCGATATGAAACCAAGCCAAACGTTGAGAAAAATGAAATCGCTTGGCGGAACAACTATATCAGATAAAGTTTTGCGTGCTTTGTGGTTTGGCAAATTGCCAGAATCAATTAAAAATATTTTGGTTCTAAGTAATGAAGATTTAGGTAACTTGTCAATTATGGCAGAAAAAATACTTGAAATGAGTTCATCGACAGAAATTCATTCTGCTGGTACTGAGAATTCTATGATGAATACGATGTTGGAAAAATATCTAACCTAGAAATACAAATTTCAGTTCACAGACATGCAAGAAATACATTTCGTCAATCTGGCTTTCGTCGAGATAGGAGTCGTAGTAAATCAAGAAAGAGATAAAATCCTTGTGCTATTTTCATTTTAAATTTGGTGGTAAATGTTTATAGAATAAATGCAAGAATCCATGCAGCTGGAAAGAGTCAGAAAACTTCACAATACAGTAGTTTCAACTGCAGATTCTGCTGTAAAAAATTTAAAGATTGCCGTAATTAACTTTTATTTGTTACCGACAAAACGACCGTTTATGTTTTCTTGTAGACAGTGGTGCTGATCTTTCCATTATCCCAGCCACATCAAACAATAAAATATGTAATTCTTTTAAATTGTATGCTGCAAATGGAACAATAATACCCACATTTGGTTTTAAAATTTTAACTTTAGATTTAGGTCTTCATCGAGGATTCCAGTTTTCTTTCATAATTGCAAAAATGGATCGTGCGATCTAAGGCGCAGATTTTTTTAACAAAATTTAAATTAATTATTGATATGCACAACAAAAAACTAATAGATGGTGTTACAAATTTGTCGAATCAAAGCCATATTATGTGCATAACAAGTGCCTGCAGCATAAGCACGGCTAATAAAAATTTTCAGATGCAAAACTGCTGTCACAATATCCGAGTTTAACTAAACCAAATCTGTTAATTTCAAACACGAATCATAACATTAAACATCATATAGCTACAAAAGGTCCACCTGCATTTTCAAAGGCTCGCCAATTAGATATAGATAAATTAAAATTAGCCAAACAAGAATTCAAATTTATGCTAGATAATGATATAATTAGACCTTCAAAATTTCCATGCATTCCCCAGCTATTCCCCATTTAATTAGAACAAAAAGATGAAAGTTTATGACCAGGCAGGGACTGCAGGCGCTTAAACGCACAAACGATTCCCGATCGTTATCCTATTCCAAGAATCGAGGACTTCCATCATATCCTAAAAAACAAATAAATATTCTCAAAAATTGATATATTTAAGGCCTATTTTCAATTCCCAATAGTCGAAGAAGACAAAGAAAAAACAGCTATAACTCTATTCGACCTATATGGATTTAACGTCATCAAATTTAACGCTTCGGTCTAACAGACGCCTCATCTACATTTCAACGTTTTATCATTGAAGTATTTTATGGATTGGACTTTGCTTTTGTCTACTTGGATGACATTTTAATAGCTTTTTCAACAGAAAATGAACATTCAGAGCACCTAAATATAATTTTCTCGTGTTTAAATAAATATGGCTTGAGTATAAATCTTGGAAAGTCGATTTTTTGAGTGAAACAGAATTTTGAGGATACCTGATTATTCCTAAAGGCTCTCAACCTCTTCCTGAAAGAGTAAATGCTATTTTAAATTATAGATTACTGGAAACGATTCATGAATTGGGTGCATTCTTGGTCTCATTACTTATTTTAGGCGATACATCAAAGATGCTGCCAAAACCCAAGCAGTTTTTCAGGAATATCTAAAGGGTTCCAAGAAAAAGGACAAACATAAAATACTGTGGACCGATGAAGAAAAAGTAAAACTTTAGCAATGTAAAAAAGATTTAGCAAATGTTACATTATTAAGTTTTCCAAATCCTGACAACATTAGCTCTCTTTAGTGATGCTTCAGATTTCGCTGTTGGATTGGTGCTGCAACAATTTGAAGAAGACAGTTGGAAACCCTTAGTCTTCTTTTCTAAGAAGTTGTCTAATGCTCGGAAAGAATATAGTATTTACGACAGGGAAATGTTAGGAATATACCTTTCAATGAAGCAATTTAAGCATATTCTTGAAGGAAGGCAAT
>JAPMOQ010048734.1:813137-932666 GCA_026543055.1 Argiope trifasciata
AAAAAAAAAAAAAAATCCCATTAAAACGATTGCCCAAAAAAACCATTCTAAACAAACCATTTTTCTTTATTATTTTTTATCTAATCACGCAAAGATCACTTCCATGAAAAAAATGACGTTCTGTAGGAACTGTCATAAATGCAGTTGGGTAAGGAAATAAATCATTGATCTTTTCAATGTCTTTAATGATGAATATTTTAAGTGAACTAAAAAACGAATTTTTCGAAAAGCGACTGTCCAAAAGAAGTAACAAAATTTATCTAAAAAAATTTTTTGTTTTAAAGAGCATGATAATAATTCTAATAATCTGAGAATGTTTCATAAAATTATTTCTAATAAATATGTAGATGTTATAATGTACACGAAATACTTGAAAGCTATTATAATTCAGAAAGAATATAAATAAACAAATAGATAATTGCTTTTAGAGCAATGCATTTATGATTATGACTGTCTTAGTCATTACTAAGAACCAGATTTGGTAAAGAGTTTTAAGTTGAAGAATTAAATTTGAGTATTCATAAGTAAAAAGTAAATAAGTAAAAATATAACAAACATTTGTGAGAAACGAATTATATTAAATTATAAATTAACAGAAGATTTTTCCTTTTTCCTTATAATGTTAAAAAATAATTTATGAGTAGAAAGCTAATGAGACAAGAGATTCCTATATACAAGAGATTCTTTGCCATGTTCATAGGACCTAACGTGAACAACTTTTCAAATTTGTGCTTATGGTGAGAAGAGAAGTCTATCCCCTTAAAGAATGTAATTCAATTTTTTTGTAAAAGTATGGGAAATGAATTTATCGTCTAACCTCCACCCGATATTACATGTGCATGTTACGCAACATAAACAAATATAAAAATATATTAACACTTAACACTTAACACCACACCACACCTCCGTTTCTAGAGCTCATGGGGCCCCTTTCCGGTTTGGTATAGATGTAGGTGGACTTTATTAAACAAAAAAAACAAAAAAAAAAAAAAAGTACACTACAATGAATTTGAAAGATACAGAAAAATGACTAAATACATAAAAATACAACATAGCAAGTGATGATAAATGCTAGACTGAACTTCTTGAGCTCAAGAAACTGGATGAATGAGCATAGTAATATACAGTATGAATGCACAAAAGAGTTAAAATATTGAGAGGGGGATGAAAATTAAGTTATAGATAAAGTACGAGCTGTATTAAAATGGTGTCCTAAGAAAATAGTAGAGTTACTCTAATTGAAGCAGATCTCCCTGATCAATTAGGAATCTAATCATGTTTATGATTCTACTTTTGGATGATGAATTACTAAGGACTCTTTTGTACCACAGACTTTCTAGCGATGATGAGGGTTTTCTGAGGTGCCATGAAAGAGTAAAAGGGCAAGAAGTCGCATAGTGAATGGGATCTCCGATTTCTCCACAAGAGCAGTAATCATTTGCTGATAGATGAAAGCGGTGAAGAAAAGACGGGAAAGGTCCATGTCCAGTAAATATAAAAATATATTTAGAAATTATCAAAAATAGCTACAAAAATTTAATAGCACACATTCATAAATATTTAGATTGTTAAAAAGTTATAAATATAATATGACCATTGACAAAACAATCCAAAAATCTACAATAGAAATATTATTTTAAAATTTATGTTTGTTTTTCACTTCTATTCTGTCTCAAATTTAAAAGTTCTTTTTCTGTGATCAGGTAGGCGATCATTTCGTTCTTCAGGAGATTTATTCTGTCTCCTCAATTCATTGCCGAGCGATTTAAAAAAAAAAAAACTGTGGACAACTTAAGAAAGGAGAGTCTTTTCCTTCCTAAATTATTTCTCTGATATGCGCTAGTTGAATGTTCCTTTCCTTTTCATTTTCCTTATCGCTCAACATGCGAAGCTTTTTGGCATTTAATGTGTGGCATTAATTAATTAATAGCCTTAACCAAGGATGGATTTCCTTCTTTTAAGCAACATTGATATTTGAATCGCTTTTTAAAATCAGATGTAAATGAATTGTATATTCATAACACTGTTCTTTCTTTTTACACATGCGCAGTTTGAGGTTTTCGGGTATGCGTGGAATAATTAAAATCTTAGTTATAAAAGTCCTTTTTTTATTTTGATATGACTTTAGTATACTAAAACTTAATATACTAAGGCCCAATAAATTCTGCACAAAAAGATATAAGTATCTCCAAAATCGCTTAGCTATTTTTTGAGTTTTTGTGGTTCTAACATACAGGCGCTTTCAGAAGTCTTCATTTTATACTATGTATAGATTATTTAACATGAGTTCATGTGCGATAATTAGAGATTCTAATTTTCATTTTCTCCTCCTTCGATAAATTGCATGTGTCTCCTTTTCTCAAAGAGGAACAGATTCATAGTCAATGAATGTTGTACTCAATTGAAGTTGTTTTGATTTTCTGGAGCAAAATTCATCCTTGGCCGTACTGAATTTAGAATATGGTTCGACATCTGGCAAGATTAAAATAGATCTATTAAAAGCATAAAAAGTATAATAAAAGTATAAAAATTTAAAATAATTAAATTCAAAAAAATGTCTGTGCGTCAATGAATATACTCATTGCTATATTAATATACATTTATATTACACTAAATATTTTTAAATTTATAATACAAAAAGAATAAAAAAGGTATCTTTTGAGTTTATATATCTGTTTTTACTTGTCTACGTCCCAATCCAATTTCTGTTTGATAAGCCAGCATTTTAAGAATAATAAATTTTTCTTTTAATATTATCCGAATCGTAGAGTTTATCTAATCAAAAACATTGAACAAAAAAATACAAGTTATATAAAGTTTTTTAGGAATTTTTCTCGAGAAATTTTTTTTCTGATAGAAGATATTATCAAAAGGAATTAATATAAAAATTTACATGACTTTCTTTACTTAATTATAAGATTTCAATTTTAGTTTAAAAAAGTAAATAATAAAAAATACTGTATGCAAACCTTCTTGAAGTATATTTTGAAAAACCAAATCCATTTGAAAATAGAAAATACATATCCCAGGAATTTATTTTGTCGTGAATGCTTTGAATCCCTGCATTTTGATGCGACATCTATTCTAATACAAAGTTACTTCAAATAGAACAAAAATAGTCTTATAGTATTTGCACGAGAAGTTACATTTCCGACAATCGAGCTTTTCAAATCGTAAAAATATCAGCAATAGTTTTTTCAATGTTGCAATTCTGAAAGTGCAACTTATTGCAGAGAAGAAATGGGGGGAAATTGGTACATAATATTCTTCATTCCAATTTCCTAAAGTACATACTGCTCTTTATATTTCCTGTAAAAATTAGAAAAAAGGAATTCTCGTTGAGAAATAATATTGAATTACAAAGAGAGTAAATGAATGCGAAACAGGTTGCCATGAAGACATTTTCACGAGATCATTTCTTATTTCCATATATTCGGAAAGATAGGGTATCTATTTTATTTTAATAAAGCGTAAGGAAAAAAATGTAAGTTATAGTAGTTTTACATTCTTCATTTGCTTCTTCTCCTTTTTTTAAAAAAAGAAAACGGCAACTTTTAAAATACAGATTGTCAGCTGGTTGGAGAAGTTTGAAAGTACTAGAGACTTAACATTTCTTCTATGAAACGTTTCGGTCTAAGTTTTTCCAATTAATGCTCTAAAATTAAAGGACTCAGTTGGTTCTTCTAAGTGTTCAACGAGTCAATAAAGACATAGGATTTAGTGTTAATTTTATTGCATATAATTCAAATTGAAAAAATATGTACTCTACAATTCTTTAATAAAATCCAATTGTTAAATTTTATTTATTTTAAAAAACAGCAACACTTCATGATTATTATACCTTATTGTTTTGAAATCCCTGGCAATACATATTCGTATTGTCAGGGAAAAAAAGTTAAAATTCATTTGCGGATTGTATGATGAAAACTCTAACATACCAAGTAACGAACAAACGTACCTCATTCTACATGAAAACACAAAAAATAGGTAGCAAAAAAAAATACAGAACTCAATAAACAGCACCTGCAGAAATCAATAATATATATGCAACAAATTGTTGTTAAACAGCTACAACAACACTAGCGGCTCAAAGATCTCGCTTGATTATTCACTTGAGTTCAACTCAACATATCCTCTCTTTCGATCTATTCGGCTATATCTCTCTGTACTTATTTCTTGTTATAGTTTCGTAACATCATATGGTAAGTTTTTGGTTCCTTGCCCCTGGTCAAGATAAATCCAAAATTCAAACGGTTTCATGAATTTTCGGTTTTAATGCCTAAATTTCAAATTTTCTAAAGGCTCACCAAAATTTATAACCAAGTTCGGGTATCTTTTGTGCAATAAATTGATTCAGACGCCATTAAAATCATCTGAAAAACCGTCATCTATATTAGGAAACCCACTACCGGGGGAAACAACAAAGAAATTTGTAAAAATATGCATAAAAAGAGAATGTGTTAAACTTTTTGAAAAACTTTAAATTGAGATATTGATTAATCCCAGTTTCGATATTCCTAAGTATAAAGTACATATTATTAAAAATTTACTAGAAATCAGCCTTTTTCTTCATATTCCTTGCGAACATCGTGAGTCCTAAGTTAAACAAGTTCGTCTAATCAACAGAAATACTGCAGAAAGCTTTTGAAAGAATTTGGCATTCAATATTTATATATAAATTATAAATCTTTATAAAAATTTGCTTTAACTTTTCCTCAGTGAAGACTGTTTATTCTCTTTTCCGTGAATATGATAGGCTTACTTAATTTAATCATACTGAAATTTATTTTTAATACAATATGCGAGGTTTTCACGGAAAATTTTTGTAATTTTGAATCGCGTTCAAATGCCTCAGACAATATTTCTGCCACTACTTCTCTCTCTAAAATTCACCGACAACATTAAAAGGAAGTTGATTAAGCTAATGAAATTTGTAAATGACGGTAATACGAAAATATAGAAATGTTTACATTTTCAGTCAAAATTATTTCTAAAAATAAATAGAAAAATTAAATTTATTGAATGAAGAAATTTTCATCGGGAGGATTTTCCAAACTGTTTTTTTGATGATGTGATTAATCCAGGGTACTAAAAACAGTGAAATAAAATTGAAAGAAAAGGAAACTTTATCTTTTACTGTAGAAAGAATTTATTAAACATATTTCTTTTTTTTTCTCTTAAAAAGGTTAGCCTTGAGAGTCGAAAGAAATACTGTCTATTGCAGTTTCCAATTTTAAACTGCAGACCCAAAGACTTCTTCTAAATAACATGTAATTTTTTCTTCTTTGGAGTCAAACATTGGACACGTCGATAGAGGCTTCTAAATTCTAATAATAAGTAACGTATTTCTCGAACAAATTATTTTCCACTCTCAAAGGATATTATTGAAATGGATAAAATATATTTTTTAAAAAGTCCTGTTAGAAAAGAATCGGATCTGAAAAAACCCCCACAAAACAAACAAATTGGGAAATTCATTATGATGCCAAAAGCATGAATGTGTTTCATTTTTTCTGTTTTTAAAGAAAAAAAAATAATTACAATTTTTTTCCCCATTACAGTTTATATCTGGTTGAGTTTTCATAACGGATATGATAGGATTTTTAATCCTCAGGCTCATTTCTTCCACGGCTAAAAAATATTGAAATGTCAGCATACAAATAAAATGTAGTGCAAACTTGTTATACACAAATTTCCATTTTTAAATATACATCTGTTTTTATTTTGTAATTAAATTCAGAATTATATAACTTAGACATACTTAGTCACAAGTAAAGAAATTGACATTCATTCAGCTATAAATTCCTTAAAAAGTCTCATATTTCTAGAAAATGTGAAATGTGTTCATCAAAATTGATTTTTGTTTACGTAAATATATTCACAGAATTTTTATTTTATATATAAAGCTAAAAATATTCCTATTTAACTGTTCGCAAAGAGCCTGCAAAATCTGATTAAAATCTGTGAATTAGGAAATGTTTCATTGACATTTGAAAAAATTTTTTGCTCAGGAAAGTATTAATAAATCTAAATATATAGTTCTAAAATACAAGAAAATCATTTGCAGACTTAAAATCTTGTATTGTGAAGTCAGAATAACATTAGGGTTTTTAAAATACTTTTTGTAGAACTATTTCGAACAATATTTCATCGTGAAAAAACTGTAGAATCCTTTCAAACGATCATTTTGAATCAAATAGTCAAAAGAGAAAGGGACATTAGAAAGATAAATGATAGATTTCTTTGACAAGTATCAAGGAATAATCTTTAGGTATTAGAATGTATTCCGAACTAAGAGAACTTTTGCGAAAGATGAAATCCTAGTATTACGTTTGCAATAACACTAGCCGAAAATATTTATCAATCCATGACAGCCTATTGAATTCATTAATCTTCAACAACCTTACAAGTTTAAATAACAAGAAATGTTGCGTCGAACAATATAATATGTGTTTTGCCAGTGTGGGTTATGTGAATACAAACATTCTATTAGCCTTATTTAAACCAAAAGATAGGAAGATTGAGATTCTTGATTGGATTAGCCTGAAATTCACCTCAAGTTTTTGAACACAAACATTCCAAGATTGGATTGTAATCCAATTGAAAGTGTATTATCATTTAATAAAAAATAGTAAGATTATTAATTCGTATTCTATGTGAAAACGATCATAAAGTAAACCTGATGGTTTGGGCAAATATAAGAATAATAGTACGAACAGATTTGACTTTCATCAAACGCAACTAGAAGAATCAGTGAAGAAAAATCTTATGAAATTTTTGCTTTATATTAAACAGGAATTAGTATCAATATGCTAATTTTGGAGAAAAATACCTCCTATGTAGAAAAAGAATGATAGGCTAATTAATTCGTATTCTACGAGAATACGTACGTATACTACGATACGAATACGAATAATTCGTATTCGTATTCTTCGTATTCTCTCCCAAAGTAGTGCTGAGGGTTTGGACAGCTCTGTAAATGAATGAGCAGACTTGCTTATCATCTAAACGGCAGTTAGAAGAATCAGTGAAGAGACGTTTGAAAATTTTGTTTTACATTATACAGGTATCAATATTAATGCATTAATTTTGTGGAGCAATACAGTTCTTTTACTCAAAGCTCGTTTGGTGAAAACTGGTCTTTTGTGCAAAATACTGACCGAATGGAATAGTAATCGTAGACGGGTTCTTACAATCAAGACTTCCTCAGATAATTTGAGAGCAAAGGATTGATTTTAGAGAGAACTGAGGAAGATTGCTTCAGAGCTTTGAAGATCATTTTATGAATGCTATTCAAAGTGAATGTTCAATTATTTTAACCATTTAAAGATATCATTTATTCTGTTGCTTAGCTCCCTTGGATTGAAATCCACTTCAAATCTATTCCAAGAGATAGGGAAAAGAGAGGCGCTTGTTCTTCTGAGGACAAGCACTTTTTGGGCCCCGACGTCAGAAGTTTAACGTTATTTCTTATGAAAACGATATTCATACACTCGTTTTCACTAATCTTTTTTTACAGGAGTACTCCTTCACACATCACACACAATTAAAACACAAGGGAAGAACAACCATTCTCGAACCAGGACACGAACTCGGAGCATGCAGATCACGGGGAAGATGCGCTTCCCCTAAGCCAGGACACCAGCTAGTAGTTTTAATAAAAGCTTAGTCCTGAAAATAAAATTGCAAAAGATTAGGGTTTATACAAAACCCAACTTTTTGAAAAACCGATTTTTAAATTTAATAATTCCAAAAAACCTATTTTAGACGGTTCTCGAATTTTCCTAAAAGAATAGAGTAGGAAAAAATATTTAATTCAATTTATTTAAAATTAAAAAATGAAATCAATATCAAAGTCAAAATATAAAAAGATAAGGATTACATACTCATTCTACTCACACAAAATAACGACCCCCCCCACAAATTTTAAGTGGGGGGGGGTCGATTAATATTATTTTCATTAATTTTAACTTCTCCTACGAAAACAGGATTTTAAACCCGATTAATATTATTTTCATTAATTTTAACTTCTCCTACGAAAACAGGATTTTAAAATACTTAAAATATCCACTAAACAATGGCTAAGTCGTGTTCTTATTTTGGATTCAATGTTGTCTGAAATTGAAAATTCTTGTTCAACTTCAGACAACATTGTATATGAATTCAGACAGTTGAAAATACTTGTTCAAAAATTAAAACTTATGAGTAAAGCTTGTTAAAAGTTAGCTTATAAATTTATTTTCTGAGTGTTTCATCTAAGCAGTTCTCTTAAACACTTGTGGTAATTTTTAATAGCTTCGACACTTGTTAGACTCCTTGGTTTTCTAGTTTTCATGGCATCAAATAACAAATCTAAAATGTTTGTACTTTTATTCGTTGTCTTTCATTTTCGTTGTGGCACTTTCATACTCCTCACAGATAGAACACAGGGTAAATAGAAACCATACACGCACCCGGTATGTCTAGATCACGGAGAAGTTGCGTTACCACTAGGCCAAGAAGCCGACATTATGTGTTTTAGTTATATTATATGAAATTCTAAGAAAAAACAATGTGTTTTAACAATTGTCGAAGCTATTAAAATTTACCACAAGAGTTTAAGAGAACTCCTTATATAAGATACCCAAAAAATAAATTTATCAGCTAACTTTTAACAAACTTTACTCATAAGTTTTAATTTAAAAAAAAGAGGATGAGAAGTTTTGCATTTATTCTGACAGAATGTAATGTTCCTTAACTTTTATATAAGTGATTATGTAAAATTTACCAATTATAGAGAAGTATATAACTGGGATTGATTTTTGTTTTTTTGGAAACAAACCAAGAAACAGATGTGTTTTCATTGTTCAATAATAATTCATTTCACCATGGTTACTCTTATGCAAAACATAAAAATTCATGGGATGATAAATAATAAATAATTTCCTGATCAAGTTCATTCTTGTAGTTATTATTATGCTATTGAGCAACACTTTGTAGATGGCCATTCTGACATGCACTTTTTTAAACCCGATTGATGGAAAAATCGCATTTGTTGCTGAAATGAAAATAGGGTTTCAAGGAAATGATCGAAAAGTTTTCAAATAGGATTGGATAGTTTTGATCAATATTATGTTTAGCATCAAAATGGAAGTTTTTTAAATTCCTTATTTTAAATATTTGTACGAGGTTTTTCAGGGAACGTCATGACTACTAGGTATTATAGACCGCAAATAGGTCTGTTAAAAATAGTATTTTGGTGGTTATCAAGTAAATAAGTTTGTAAATGGTAAAATATTAGACTAATACTAACACTTAATCAAATATAATTCATCAGGGTATTATATATTTCATTTTGTTTACTTAGTCATTAGAATAGTTATATAACTGAACATCCGCTCTAATAGGATTGTATACAGAAGTAGATGCCAGTCAGTATGGAAACATATTAAATTAATGAAAATAAAAACATATTCAGATTGTTAGCGAAATAACAAAATATTAGCTTGAAGAGAAACTTCTGAAAATTTAAGGAATTATCTATATTACTGGAAAAGGGGCTTGTTAATATGCACTGCATAAGCCCGAAAAATACTGTTAAATACAATTAAATTAAAAAATAAAAGGTTACCTTATACAGAAATATTCTCAAAATAGGAAGGAAAAAGCATGATCTGAAATCTTCATACTTTGATAATCGGAACTGAAAAAAAAAACACACCCTAAGATAAAAATTAGTATTCTGATTAAAAATTCTTTAAATTTCACTTCAACAATAAAATAAGAGGGATATCAAAAAAGTTTACAAAGCAAAAGAAAAATGCTTCATTAACAATAGACACAGGAAACAAAAGGTAATTAAAAGACATTTGTGGCGATCATTTCTCTATATAATCATAAAACCTGTTTAGACTTTTATCACATCACTGAACCAATTTGCTTAACTCGTCTTCTTAATCAGGTCCTAGGCTATTAAGCCAATTCTCGACACTTTTTTGAGCATCACCGTCTAATATGAAATAATCCCTGAAAAGAAAATGATAATAGGGAGCCAAATCAGGGCTATTTTTTTGTGGTGACTCCAGACCTAAACTTTTACCACAAACTCTGTACGCTTCAAAAAGAACGACGCCATTTCACCACTTGTTGTCTATTCATTGCTTCGTCTTTGTACATTTCAACGATTTGTAAATGAATGTCCGATAGGGACACATTATTTGGCCCACAGAAATCGTATCATGGTTCGCACCACTTCTCTAGATGTCTTGCAATTATTGTATCTGTTTCATGTCTCGGTGCTAACACTATCTGCTCGAACGACCGGTTTAAGCAAACCAGTGCTATCTGTCTCCACTCTTTTTACTTTCAAATAACTGCTGCTTGTAAACGGTTTTTGGATCACTTCTCACATATTATTGTAAAATATCTTAAAATAGTTTTCAAAAATTAATTAAATGCAGAATACGGTAAAAGTTACTGTAGGTGATAAAATTAAAAAAAAGCAATGTTTTGAATTAAAAAAAAAAAAAAATTCTTTAATATCTTTTCTTCTAAATCAGAGCGAAAAATTCGCGAAACTGCGACTAATTTTAAATCTATTCTTAAACATTTCAAAAATAATCTCTCCTAACCGTATATTTCGACATATCTAAATACATATGTCAGTTTGACAGTCGAGAGTCAAATGTCCTGATCTCTAGAGGCTAAAACACATACATTTATCTTTATTATTATTAATGATTACATATATTAAAGGATGTCGGTGAAGAAATTACGCCCACTTCTGTGGATAGTCTGGGTCCAGTGATGAATAATCAAAGCAGAACTATGTCTTCTTTAGGGAATTCATCATCAGATAGTTTAGCTGTATTTTCTAGAGTCATCCGTAGTGAAGAATAGTATCCATAAGCGTTTTTTTTGAGTTTCTCTTTAGCTCCCTTATTCGTGTTTTTCTTAGCATGTGGTTTTTATGCTTTGACGTCTCATATATTTAGCCCAGATACTACAGTATACAGAAATTTCGAAGATAGAAAAACATTTCATGTTAAGAATGGATGTTTGTCGATGAATGGCATGAAGAGATGAGAGAAGATATAATTTTGTAAATTAAAAAATGAGTCTGAAGGACAGCGGAGGTTAGAAGTGCTAGCCTCATAACGATGGACTACATACTATTAAAATTTGCTTGAAATGAAATGAAATAAAATGAGGAGCCTTAAAAATTTGATCTTTAAAAAACAATACAAAGAATTCAAACTCTTCTATGAACAACAAAATCGAAATATATTTTAGTGCTGGGTGGAAGGAGGATCAAAAACTGCTTACAAATATATGAAAAATATCGAATCTAAAATGCAATTCTATCCAGTAATAAATATTTATTAAAACTTGTCATAGGTTTAATCTAAAATTTAACGACTGAGTAGTAAGCATGTTTTACTTTTTCTAACGTATATATATATATATATATATATATATATATATATATATAAAGAGAGAGAGAGAGATGAAATAAAAAAGGGGAAGTACTTAACTTTTCATATGTTATGTTCATATCAGGAAAATAGAAATTAACAAATTCTGGAAAAAATAATAATGTAATAAAAAAGCAATAACTTGAAAGTAAAAAAGATTGGAAAAACATGGCTAAATTTAATTTTTTATTTCATAATTGTTTATAACTGAAAGGAAAGATTCGTTTGAATTTTTGAAAATCTCTGATTACCCACCTTTGAAACATATATTAACAGTGATATAATTAAAAAGAACCACGGATGAAAATTATTTCGATTATCTATAAATAATTATAAAGTCTTGAGATGGAGATTTATTAAATTATTAAATTATTTTCTTAACACCTAAAATTATGGATATAGTAATATTAGTTTCTGATTAACTGTCTAATTTAAACTGAAATTTAAAACATTATTCGTATTAGTTTTAAAAGCAAATAACTATATAAAGACGGAGGCGTTTATTATTTATTCAGATATTGATTCGATAATTGTATAAGCCTTGCTTGCTAGAAATTTTTTGCAAATATTTGAAGTAAATTGAAATGTAAAAAAAGTGCTAGACCGAAAGGGAATAAATAATATAAAAGAGAAATTTCTAAAAAAGTCTTTTTCCTTACTGCCTATCTTTTTAGGCATTAAATATAATGTTTCGAAACATTATCTTTCTACCCCTTTCAATTTTGTTAATTGAGCTTGCTATCTATGTCTTTTTTCTTATTCTTGAATACATTTAATAGTTAAAATTATTTCTTCTGATGTATCAAAGAAATTATTATTCTAACAAAGCTTTTACTTTGCCTTTTTTTTACCTCTAGTCGTCAGAAAGGGATTTTTTTTTATTGATTCATTCTTTTCATCATTCAGAATTTTTTGATTTTTGAGCAAAATGTGATAGAGTCATAAACTATGATTAACATAGATGCAAACTGGAAAAACGAAGCATTCTTGCCCATCATTAGAGTTTTGTTCTAAATATTAAATGGAAAATTTTACTAAAGAGACCTTTTAAAATTGTTTAGCTGTAACGAAATCTGAAATAAAAAATTATGTTTACAAAATATCCAAATTTACAAAATTTTATTTAGAATGGCTTTTTAGTTGCCAGTTTTAGCATTATTAAAAATTTACTGTTTTAAAAAAACATAATACCTAAAGGAGAAGCTGCGATAAGCAGTTTTATTTAATATATGAATTTCCTAATATTTAAGAAATTTGTACCGTCTAAAATATGTATTTTCGTATATTGAATACATTACAAATCACGTACCTTGAAATTTTATAACGAATTTATGGAAAGAGTATTGTAATCATCAAAAAATTAGAATTCGCGATTTCTTCACTATACACCTCCATGAGTTTGAAAAACGCACTTTTTGTCTGTCCGTACGTCTCTTTATGATACATAATATTTGAAGTTTTAAATACTTTCTTTCTTAATTTGTGTAATATAGTAAATCTGGAATTGTGTAATATAATAATCCTTAAATGAGCCACGATTACCTGGTGGTAAGGTATTCGTGGTGGTAAGGCTTCGAAAACGAAGGGTTTGAGACCCGATTCCACCAAAGAACCATCGTGTAAGTGGGTCTGGTGACCAATAAATCCGTCGGGATGAAATGCGCCACTGTTGGTGTGGTGTGTGGAAGCTTGAAGATGGAGCGTTTGCCAACTCAGGTGTTGTCCTCGTCATCTGACCAAGGTTCAAATTATGATATCTGTCATAAAAACAACTCTAGTTTTGCTTTTAAAAATGAGGCTTTAATGTAAATAAACTAAATCCTGTGGCACAGATAAATCAGAAAAACAAGACAGAAGGAATTTTGTGTACGTTTTTTATGCCAAATTTGTAGATTGTTATAATTCTTATTAGCTATATCTTATTCATAGAATTCCATTTAGATCCCATCAGGATATAAATTTACATGGTGATGACAAAATGAAGAGACAAAATGGATAAAAATCAATGCACAGACTTACTATCTCTAGTCCAGATTAGTAAATTTTGTGGTAAATCTAGCTGGTGGTTCGCCATCTGTTGGTCTGTGCTTTCAGACACATGTTAAAGCAGTGACTTAAAATATCAAATTCAGTATGGGATTCTGTGGCTATAATTGTAATTATGTTATGAATTTTGTTGCTAATGAGTTAGAAACAACGAGTCTGAAACACAAATGAATTCTTCGGTAAATGTCAACCGCATGCTAAGTATTAATTGCTATAACCTCTCCAATTATCAATCAATAGTTTCAATAAAAATGCTAAATAAGCACCAATGGTGAATATTTCTTAACTTTGTATAAAGTTTAATATTTTTTAACTATTTTCATCTAAGACATTCTCTGTTGCTCTCCAAAGCTGAGAAAATGCTTTTTCGAGTATAGGGGATAATACTTCTTTTGGAGCTTTTACGAGAAAGTTTTGGTGAACCATTCTCGTTGGTTTAAAATATATGCATCATATTGAAGATCGAACTTTTTTTAGATGAAGCTATTTTATGCATAATACAGATTTATTAAATTGTAAACGCTTTACACATATTACTTTATATTTATTTACACATATTACTTCTTAAAATTTAAAACTATTAACAAATGACAGTCTTTTGCTAAAAGGAGAAAAAAAAAAACTCACTTTTCAAATATCATATTAATTCCCTGTCTTTTAAACCAGTGAAAAAATTAGTAAAATCTCTTTCATGAACAGGACAACGTCATTCATTAAAATCAGTTAATCAATATACAATTAAAGCTCTTCTTTTTGTCATTACCGATCATTTCGGCATTGCTGAACGAAACAATATTAATACAGCAGTATAAGTACTAATGAGAAAATTGTACTAATTATAAAATATAACATCGTCGGGGGGGGATGTCTTTCCATTTATTTTAGCCAAAATGTCACCATTGTCACTTGAGAATAAATGATGTTGACATATTTGATCTATAATCTTTCTGTCCTTGTGCAAAGAATTTGTTTAATTTAAATAAAAATCAAGTAATATATAGAAGACATTTTTTTTTCTAATTCAATTCCTACTTAGTTCAATAAAGAATTTTTTTTATTTTAGTTACTTTTTTAAAAATAATTATCAAAAAAAAAATTATAACGTATCAAAAAAATATTGCTTTTTTTCTAGCACTGAAATCGCATTCTTCCCCTTCTTGTGAAAAATACAGAAATCCGTGCATTTTACCGATTGAGCTACTGTCTGCTGATTTATATTTCCATTTTAAACTCTAAAACTTTATTTAAAGTATAAAAAATAATTAAATGTAATTATAAATTAATATTTAAAAAAACTATTTTAGCATCGAGTGTCATCCACTACAAGTTTAAAAAAATGTATTTGAACACGAGTAGATATGCAAAAAGTAGTTTATTAAGGATTGAAAATTTGAACAAGATATATAATTATATATATAGGGAAGGTGTGAACTAATAGTAGGAATTAAAATAACTTTTCTTATTGAAATGAAATAATACACACTCTTTTCCTTTATCTTTTATTGACAAGCTCGCTTATTTTATTACAATGATTTGGATTAAAAATCAGTTAAAGGTCGAATAAAAATTCATTATTATTTATAATCTCTTCGGAAGAAGATTTCACGGTCAAAGTCTCCAGAAAACCACCTCTTCATTTTGTAGGTAGGAGACATTTCATATCCCAGTCGATTCCTAGGAGCCTCTTGGTTTGTCTCTCTTGTGGTTTTGAGTTGGAAACGTTCTTGCTTTTGAAATTTTTATTCCCTGATTGGATTTCTTCGTGGATGAGTGGAAAATTTTCACCTGAATTCTGTTTATTACTTTGGAAAATCGGATATTCTTAAGATGAACGGAACGAGCAAATAGCTTTTACTAAAAATGTTTAGTAAATCTATGAAAGAAAGAAAATGTATAAAAAAAACCAATGTAGAGATTGTTTATAGGAGTGTATTAAGAATAGTAAGGGTATTGTTAAGCATTTCACTTCCGCCGGATTCATTTTTGTGTAATGGGTGAATGGTGCTGAAAACACAACAAGCTTCAATAGAAAACAACGACGACGTTCATTTACACAAAGACAGGAAAGCACAAAGACGATAAATATTTACAGACGAGTGGAATACACAGCAGAACACAACAACAGTAACCCCAAGCTATAACAAAGCCCACAGCTCACAATGCAGTCAGACAGAATTCAGCAGGAGACCGGATCCTCGGAGCTTCCCTCTACGGTCTCTTCAGACGGCTGAAACACTTTCCACTGTCTCTTCGATTTCGTTGCACAACTGGTTCCCTACCACAAGAATGGATACACAGGACTCGATGCTGCTTCCACAATAGACAATAAGGCACACAGCTTAATTCAGCGCTAGTTTGACTGCACCGTTGCTTTGTTATCCTCTCGGAGACTCCGACTACTAGTCACCTGCAATCACTTCACGAAAACTCGCAGCTTGAGAGTGCCGGCCTTTTATAGTCCCAGGAGACGGGCCTAGAATATTCTTGACCAATCAGGGCGTATCTAGGGAGTTGTTGATAAGGATTGTATTTTGTCTCATATATAAAATATGGCATTGAAAATAAAGAATGCCTTTTTCCTACTGATTGTAAATAAGATTCATATTTAAGTTATTCGAAATATAAATTCTGATCGAAAGAGGAAAAAGATGGAAAAATTGAGCTTCTAAATTTTATTTTGCCACTTGTTATGTCTAATTAATTAAAAAACAATATTTGTTTCAAATTTTTGCTATAATAGAAGAAATACGATATTATTTAGACATCAGAAAGTATGGAAGACGGGGAAAATATCATGTTAATATGGAACCTTATCTTGATCTAGTGAAAATATCATGATAAAATGGAATATTATTTTGTTCTTTTAGCCAAAATATTATGATAATATTGAATATTATTTAAATCTACTAGGGAAAATATCATAATAATATTGATCAATATCTGGATCTACTATACATTTAAAATATTTTAATTATGTTACGTTAAATCATTTTGTATTGTAAGAAAAATTCTTTAAGAATTGCAAAAAAAAAATGATAAATAATAATAATGTAATTTGGTTGAAAATAGTTTCTGATATTATTTACATAAGATTTAGTATTCATTTAAGTACTTAATTATTTCATCAAAGCATTTTATCCTGGCCACTGATAGATTTGGGAAAAAAATTTCTTAAAAAAATTGTTGACTTGAATTTAATATTTTGTTTCTCCCTTCAATTATTCAGATAATTCTCGAAGCAACAGAATTTGAATCAGCTATTGAAAAGTGAGTGATTAATTTTCTATAACGTTTTTCCTTCCGATTGATAAATTTTTAATTAAAATTCTAATTAAAACCTTGTTACTAATAGCAGATTTTATATACTTCCTTCTGCCCTTTTCGACTTTCGATAATTTTGAATACCGAATATAAATAAAATTAGATAATATATCAAAAGTAAGACTATTAGAAATGTCAAAATATGACTACCAGCAATAACAAAAATTATAAATAAAGCATTTTATGGAATTATTTATTATTCCTTTTTATTATATTGCTTTTTCCAAATAAGAAGTACTATATCAAAGACCTGGTCAAAGGAACAGCACAACACAATTTCACATTTAACCTTTAGAATTGGCTAGGAATAAGAGAGTCAAAGGTCACATAAAATAAGACTGACACTATTATGTAAGCATTACTATCTTTTCGTGATAGTACTAAAAAGTGTCGAGTGAGAAAAATGTAATGTTTCTAATATTAAATTTTTAATGAAATGGGATAAACTTTTATTCAAAAAGGTACTCATTTCTTTCCAACAACAAATTAAAATAAGAAATCATTAGGTGGCCCCCATATTAAAAATGACCTTCTCCTTAGCTGCATAGTGGACAAGTTGTCAAAAGTGCAATAGGCCGAAAAATCTATACTCTCCAATATTATTTTCAAAATTGATATAGAATGCTCCATCATTTTAATACTATGTCTAGAGAATATTCTTTGAAATTAAAAAAAAAATCCAAATAAGACAAACAATTACAATTCTTGTTTCACTACTCCTAGCGGTGAGCTTAAAAAATGCACAATAATCTTTCTTAGAACGGAATATTCATATTAACAATTGAAATGGAGACTTGGATAAAATGTTGCATTGGCAACCTGACTTATTCGCTATATTTGTATTGATTGAAACAATCCTTAAATTGTTTTTCTTTTACATCGTAGTTATTTTGAATGGAGTTTCCTGAAACTTTGTGTGTTGGGATTTTTTTTATCCCACAAAATCATTTAAGAAGTGAAAAATTGGGAAATATGAGCAATATGCAAATAAAAGTTTAGAAATGGCCACTTATCCATTACAGTTTTATCTTTTTAAAGATGACATACTTCCAAAATTGAATGAAATATTTTCAACGAATCAAACTTTATAAATGGTGAATGTTCGGATAGTTTTTTGAAACGCAGACATAGCACTTAGTTTCCAATTTACCACGCTAAAGCCTATTTACTTTGTTATTTGACAGCGAGCGAAATACAATCGAAACCCTCATAGCAAATCTGGCAACAGGTTTTGCTTGCAACAAAAAGGAGAAATTCTAAGAACATCACATTTTCGAATTCTTAGAAGGAACTGAGAAAGTAAAAATAAGCTTTTCTAACAGTAGAAATGTAAAGTATTTGTTTCAGGGAACGCGTGCGATAAGTACTGTTTGATTTTTCGGGAGACAGACGAAAATGAAAAAATAGAATCAAAAGCTTTCCTTTGGTGGAAAATTTCAGCAAAAAACATCTTTTAGTCTATCTCCACTTTCAAATGAAAATGCCCCAGTGGATATAAGTACAATGCTCTTATCTCTCACCAAAACCCTCGTAAATCCGAACGAATATGAAGTCATAAGCTCGAAAAATGCATTTTCTTCTAATGCTTGAATAGGATGCAATTTGAAAGGAGTTACAAGCAGAGAAGAGAAAATAAAGGTTTGTTTTTCCTTTTGATATTTTTTATTTGCATTTGTTTAAATAAAGCTGTTTTTCAGTCAACCGCTTATACGAATTTTATGCGATCATTTGTGGAATCGGATACTAAACTATTTCATTTCCTTCAGATGACTGTTAAGCCTTTTTCATCGGTTTCCCGGAAGAAAATATAATAGTTGAAGTTTTCAAATCTTGTATTTTTATTTTGAAATTTTTGTGAATCATTTCCGACGTTATCTTCCACCTTCTTTTCCTTTTCATACGTACTTTTATTGTTACATTCTTTTGTTACTATCTCATTTCTCTTATTTATTTTCCAGAAAGATTGATTTCCAAATTCTTTAGTTAAAATTTCAACTTCTTAATGCAAAATCGTTGTACCTTTGGTGGTATGATAGTAATAAAACGATTTGTTCTCATTAAATGCATCTGGAATAAAATGAACGACCGAACCGCTCCAACAACATAGGTACTAAGGTGAACTCAACGTAGTTTTGATCTCAGTAAGTTAATTCTATAAGCCCATCTCTGACGAAGGAGATACGTCTCATTATTGGAATGGAAGCTTTCATAATTTTCTTTAGCATACAATTCCATCCATTTCTATTCTAATCCTGGTTGCCAGAATCACCCCAGCATCAGAATCTTTGCATCTTGGTGTCAGAGGTGCCACCAGGGGGAGTTTCGATGTGATGATATCCGTGTTAACACGGAAAGGGGATGCAATGTCTTCTGAGGGTAAAGACCCCTGAGCGTCCGAAGGCTTCCGTCTTCTAACTGAAACAAAGACACACACATACATTAGCTAACACAGCCCCTTTTTATGTGGGGGGGGGGCAATCACACACCTCATTGAGCACAAGGGAAGAACAACCATGCCCGAACCAGGACTCGAACCCGGCACACCCAGATCACGGAAAAGACGGGCTTTCCTTAAGCTAATAGTCCGTCTCCCGACGTGATAAAAAAATTGTTGAAATAAAAATAGGTTTTTTATTACTATATTAAGAAGCCCCAAATTAAGAGGTGTTGTGACTTGGTGGTAATTTTTTGGCTTCAGAACAGAGGGGGGGGGAGGGCTTTAGGTTCGAGATCCAATTCCATTGAAGAATCGTCTTTAAGCAGAAGTGGAGATGTTAAATCTGTCGGGGCCAAACGTTCCTCTGTTGGTGTGGTGTGGCAAATTAAAGAGCAGGTCCCAGCTTGAACATTGTACTTATCTTCAGACCATGGTTCAAAATTACGATAACCGTCACAATGGGATGTTAATATAACTTTTAAATGGGATGTTAATATAACTAAACTAAACAAATAAGCAAACCCAAAATGTAGTATCTGTGTAAGTATACAAGAAGGACAAGAAATATCTTCTTACATTTTCATTAAATTTGTATATAAAATAAATATACTTATAGTCTTCATATCCAAAATAATATTTAAGACATATTAAAATTGGACTCATATTTTCATGATTAAGAATCTCTATCTTTTCTCAATAAATTACTAAAATATTTAGAAATACTTTAGAAATTAATTTAATCTCCATATTTTCCTTAATTGGCTCATTAAGTGAAATCTCAAAGGAAAAGGTTTACTTTGATTTTATAATTCCTTTTCAAATCCAGACTTTGAACAAAGTATTTACCCTATTGTTGTTAGAAAACAACAGCACTTATGTGATGAGTTGAACTTATTAAATACATATAATTTATATGGACTTAAATATATGTAATGATTTAAAGAAAATATATAATACATTTTTGAATTAAAATACTTTTTATTTAAAAAAATAAAAACCAATTAGAATGTTTAAATTGGAATGATTTCGCTTTCCACCACAAACTTCTATTTTAAAAAATTCAAGAAATGAACCATTAAAGATCGAAAATTCAATGAATATCTTTATTACTTTCTTAAGAAGTCAGTTAAAGCTAAAATATATAGTTTTTGGTAAAACGAAACAAGCTGTTATATAATTTCTAATGCTTAGAGATTTGAATGTTTACTATACCAAAAATGATAGTTAAAAATCATAATTCTGTAATTTCACTTAATGAGAAATAATAATTTTTTTTTACTTAGCATAAAACAGTAAAATAAAATTTGCACTAAAATTATTTTTAAGCTTCTGGAATCGCTCCCTTTGTAGCGGAGAAATTTATGTAAACAGTCGAGTGTCCTTAAGAGAAAATTCATTGTAGATTTAAAAAAAAATTATTAGATGGAACTAATTGTCAAGATTTTCCCCTTATCCCTTTTAGAACAAATTTTGTTCTAAAATGAAAATTGTAGAAATATTCCATTTAAATCAGACATAATTCTATATATGTTAATTCTTTAGGGGAGGAAGTCATTTAAATAATTTTGCCGAACAAAGTGATTACATAAAATGAATCTTAACTTCAACCTGTAGCTAAACTGTAAAACTTAGTTAAATTAATTTTCAGTTTTTAAGACACACGGAAGTTATCTTCAGACCAATTTTGTCATTTTGGACAGTAATTTAATAACGAAGATGACATCGCTTTTGAATGAAGACATTTTGCAGTCTATGGTTTTACAACTTCTATTGCATTCCAAGAGTTAATATTTATATTACGATAATTCTTTCCATAGATTTGTATTTGTGGACCTAATCTTCTATATTTATTTAATAAAGTTTCTTGTATTGCATTTATGTAGTTGCTTTTTTCAAATTCTGTATTTTATAAAGTTAAATTGGAACTTGATTATATCTCAATTAATAAAAATGAACTTTTAATTTCATATTCTATATTATATTTTAATTCAATTTTTTTTTGGATAAATAGTTGGAATGTTATAAAAAAATATTAAATGATTCAGATTTATTTCATAGCAACTAATATTATCAATGTGAATGTATTAATGACTAAAATGTTTTTCTATGTTTATTTACGGTAATCAACTATGTGTTTATGTAAAATGTATTCAATGTTATAATTAAAATACCATATCGATTTATTCCAATTACTGGTAAAATGATTCGTAATTGAATTATAACCAAGCGCATATATTTCTTCTTTTTTTTGCTTTTACCTGTGTTTTCAAAATGTTTTATGGCTCGCTTAGTAATACTTAAGATAACTGAAGTTTGTAAAACAAGTCTCAAATATAAAAAAAAGCATAACATATTGAGATACTAAATGTTAGACTAATATGAAACATGATACAACCCAGTCTTATCTCATGAGTTATAATTCTTCGCAGTGCATATTTTACTCTTGAAGTTAATTTTTTTTTCACTGAATCCCGATTTTGTTGCATGCACGTGGACATATTTTTCCTTCTCCCTTTCCAACGCTGTCTCGAGTTTCATGATTTACAAACTGCCGACAAACTGCAACATCTTGAAATTTATTACTCTAAACAAAGAAAAAAAACTTTGCCATTATTGTTTTTGACGTACCACACGTGGTTGTTCGTAAAATATTCTGGTAGAAAATGTTGCTTGTATATGAAGCTAGATAACATTTGAATTGATACTTCTATGAGGAATTTGACTTATTTCAATTTTATATTATAAAAAACCACCTTTTATGCAAAAGAAATTAAATATTTTTAGATTGGACCTTTTTTTGATCATCAAGCAATATTTGGTTGTTTGTAAAATATTTTAAGCAGAAATTGTTACTTGAATTTTAGGGTAAATTATATATACTAATTGATGGGTACTAATTATGAAGAATGGGAGGTATTTGGATATTATATTTTCAAAAACTGGGTTTTATGTAAAAGAAATAGAAATGTTTGAGATTTAAATGTTAAACAATATTTGGTTATTTTAAAGATATTTTAAGTGGAAATTTTTCCTTGAATATTAAGCTATATTACATTTGACTGGATACTTTTATGAAGAATTGGAATTATTTGTCTTTTATGTAACAAAAAATCCCTTTTATACAAAAGAAATGTAAATTTTTTTAGATTCAGTTCTTTTTTAAAATATTAAGCAAAATTTGGTTTTTCATAAAATATTTTAAGTAGAAATTTTTGCTTGAATATTAGATTGGATTACAAATTCAAGTAAAATTTATTGATGGGAGGGTACATATTACTGATTGGATTTCATATTTTCAATAGCCGGCATTTATGTAAAAGAAACTCAAAGTTTTTAGATTCACATATTAAACAATATTTGACTATTAGAAATTATTTGAAATAGAAAGTTTTTCTTGAATATTAGACTAGATTACATTTAAATTGATACTTCTACAAATAACTGGAGGTATTTGAATTCTATATTTCCGAAAACAGACTTTTATGCAAAAGAAATGCATTTTTTAATTCAGTTTTATTTGTTTAAATATCAAGCAATAAGAATTACAGGATTTTCCCAATTTCTATAGTTATTGAAAATTATAAAATATGATTTTTTAAAAATAACATGTAATATTATTATATAATATAGTTTATTAAAAGGTCAAATTATTTAAAAATGCAATGATTTCTTCGATATTATACTGCCATTATAAAAATAAAAGAAAAAGAGGAGACAGTCTAAATATATATTATCAATTGAAAAGTTAAGAAAATCTGTTTTTCCATCTGTAAAAATTTTATTTAAAAAAAAAGTATTATCACACTTTTGAAAAAACTACTCAATACATGTAGATTTTCCACTGAATTTAAAAATGTATTAATTTTAAATATGTTTTATTCTTTAAGTTGTTGAAAAATTTTAATATTTCATATTAATAAAAAACGTTAAAACTCTGCTTTCATTTTTACATACACAGTATGGTGAAAGTCGCATTTTAAGAAATGACAAACCTATTTTGAAATTGTAATATGTTTTTAAAGTGTTTATTGTAATTATTGTTTTATTTCTTTTGCTAAAAATGAAAATAACGTGGGTATGGGTTTCGCAATATTTGGAAATTATTGTTGTTTGTGTAAATATTTTTTTTAAATAAGCACCATGTATTAACAATAAGAATTAGAGGCAAAATTATAGAATATGACGTCTTATTCATATTTCCATCTGTTCATTGGAAATTTTAGATAATATGTGTTTATAACATATTTTGATTTTTTTATAGAAAAAAAATGTAGAAAAGACATGAAAATCAAATGTTGATATATTTGTTAAAATTATAAGGAGCACAAATTAGTGCGAGAAATAAGGAAATCTTAAATTTACTGACTCCATACATTTACTCATAGCACAGCGAACTTCCTACCTAGAGGTAGCATGTCTTCACCGTGATCTGAGCGTTCCGGGTTCGAGTCCTTGTTCGGGCATGAATGTTCGAAACCCTGTGTTCTATCTGTGAGGTGCGTGAACTAGGTGTGAGTGTGTGAATATCATCTTCATACGAGCTAAAAAGCAGATTTCTGGTCTGCCATCCTCAGGGGTCTTTGCGCTCAATTGATACTACACCCCTTTTCCGTGGTAACGAAAGCACGTCATAATCGTCATTCGTAGTATTATAAAACAAATATAAGACTAAAATACAACCGTGATTAATGTTTAAGAGACGCAAACATATAACAATGAATATTTTAAAATTCCAGTGAATAGTAAAATTCTTGTGACGAAAGGCTGTAACACTCAGAACGAATAAAACTTTACTTAAAAAGATCCAATTTTTCACAAGCTAATATAATTTTTGCTAATTTCTTCTTTATAACTATTTAAGCACTCATATTTGAGTAAAAGTTTCAAGAGCGCTGGTACCCAAAGGAGTTTTTAATATTTAAATAGTAGACTGCTACATTTCTTCTTGCACACACACACTTTTCTCCTTTTTATCATTTACTCTCGAGATAACCTGTTTTACCAAAATTATTTACCCTCATTTCGATTGCTTGTACAGAAGTGGTACTGTTTCGTGCCAAATTTAAATGATCTCCGAATGTAAATCTTGCTGTTTAGTAACATAAAAGATTGAAACCTTTAATAAGATTCAGGAATTTGTTAAGACTGTACCGTTAAAAGGGTAAACGAAGAATTTTAATCAGCCAGACAAAAATTTACTTTTATTTTGTTATTTTCTATTCAAGTAAAGTTATTTCTAGTATTTCAAAATCGAGTCTTTTTGCCTCACTTTGTATATTTTTACATTTTGTTTCATTTATTTGAATGAAGCATCGTAAGGTTCCTGTGTACATGAAATATCCATCTGAGATATTTATTAATAATTATCAAATACATGTCTAATATTGTGATAATGAACTAACAACAAATTTCACCTTTTACACAAAGTCAAACAATACAAATGGTATTCAAATGAAAAGTTACGAAATGGCACTGTGGATATAAATGAAGACTCAAACTATACACTATAGGCCCGAATTTAACGATCTCACTGATTAACGAGCCGAAAGAGTCTTGTTCCCTAAGACCCTGTGCCCGTGAAGAGACCCAGTTCTTCACAGCGTTCTTGAGTTCGCCTTCCGTGATGAGCCCTTCCCTTTCAGGAAACCAAACGCATGAAAATCGCAGGGCGAAATGTCCAGCCTGTAGGGTGGATGGTCGAGCTGCTCTCACTTGAACTTGGCCAGTTCCGCGTGTGTGACCCTGCAGACGTATGAACGCTCGTTATCATGGATTAGAATCACACCCTCCTTGTGCAGTCACGTATTTTGTTCTTGATGCACCTGCGTAGTCTTCGGAGTGTCTCACAGTGCACTTTGGAGTTAATGGTTTTCTTCTGTGCTCGAGAAATTCAACATGTAGAATCAATCGAACAGTGCTGTTTATAAGAGCGTCTTCTTTCTCCTGTGCATGCTCCGATCTAGCAGGAGATTCCAATCTTATCTCCCAACGTTCTCCCATAGAGGCATGGGCAAATAAGTTAAAAACGGTTACGTCGTTATGACGGATCGTACCTTTTCATTTGAACAACCCTTGTGCATGACGGATAAATAAAAGGAAAGTATTAGATACAAAGAAAGTTTGTTTTCTTATTATAAGTGAAAGTCCGTGCCAAATAGGTGACAACATGATTAAAATTTCACCAATTGATGGTGGACTTTGAATTGATAAGGTCTAGATTTCTATAAAAAATTTCAAGTATGATTAAACAAAATTGCATAAATGTAGGAGAGCTTAATTGGAATCTATGTTAAGTCTTTCATTATATTTTCATTTTAAAACACTAAATTTACAGTAAATATTTGCTTTATTATTAGACACGATTATACACGAAGCAATACAAAACACAGCTCATCATGATTATGACTGAATACATACAAATGCATATAATTAATTATTAGAAGTGAGAAATGCATCAAAGAAGCATGATCGGTTCAGAAAATTAGATACAGAACGAACATATCCACCCTTTTTAAAATTGAAAATGAATTATAAATTTCCATTTACACACATGATGAATTTATTATTTTCTAACATTTAAAAATGATGTATTGTACATTTTATATGAGCTTAGTTATAAAACAATGATAACTATTTTCTGTTTTGAATTTTATTTTCCTTTTTCCGTTTTATATTTTTGTGAATAGGATTATATATTGTTGTTTCGAATTAATTATTTCCACATTAATGATATTAAATTCCAACTCTGTCTTCACTCATTACATATTATTTTGATTATTCTCTGTTGACTTGTAAGTGTTGAATGACCCTTAAGTATTTGGAACTGAAGTTAGTTAAATAAAAAACAAATCTAATCAACTAAAAAGTAGGAAAATTATAAAATATTTTTGAAATAAGATTTTTACACTAAGCATTGTAGATAAACTCCTTCATAGTTTCAAAACACAGCTCTGCAAACTATTTTACTCAAATACATATCAGCAGAAACATATTCTACGATTTTTTATCTAATTCTAACCCCTAAAAATATTTCTTTGACCTTTTTCCCCCTTTTCTACTCTCTTTAGATGTGCAGAAATCGATAAGAGCTAGACTGTATCATAAATATTCATTTTTCACATTCCTTCAGGATTTAGCTTCTGTAAGCGCTCATTATACTCTAACAAAAATTAAAAAAAAAGAAGAAACTTTCCCGTTAAATATCCATCGTAAAAACAAGCCCTTCCGATTTCATTACTTTGATCAGGGTTTTACAGAGGAACTCATAAGATGTAATTGGCAAGAGAGTCGAATATCACAATGAACTCTTTGTCGCATGGATTAGCAATCGAGGTGGCTCTAGAAAAACTTTGGCGCTTGAGTTGCACCAACGCACAAAGCGGCGAATCCTCTAGGGAAAGAAATAATTAAAAAGTGCTATAAAAATACACCAAGTGTCTCGGGTGTGACTCTTGTCAATCACTTTTTGGATAGGATTTCTCGTTAAAAGTAGTGCCTTTTCGATGACGTTCAACTGAAACTAAAGTCCACCGCTGACACATTTGACAAGTGGAACGAATCGGTGGTTTGAACAGAGAGAGAGAGGGAGAGGTTTTTTTGTTTCTTTTGCCTTTAGAATGATATTTCTTGTCAATGTATTTCGCGGAATCAGTTGTCAATGTGTTGCACTGCTGTAGTTGTAGTATAATGTCGTCTGTAAGTCTGTCATAACCAGGAACTTTCTAAAATAGTTGTCAAAACGGCTAACTAAGGCAGTGTTCACTCGTCAACTTAGAAAAGAACTGCGTGTGACATTTTTGGATTTAGATATCAGTGACGCAACAATAGAGAGCAGTCACCTCAAGCCATCTTTCTTATCAATTTGAACTGAGAAGAAATTTCGGTTTAGATGAATTTAAACCTAATGAACTAATTTTTTTTAACATTTAAGATATTTAACAAAATGACGTCATTGTACCCTTCCCACATTCTGCTTACTTTATATATATATATATATATATATATATATATATATGTTCAGAATTTCCTCTTTCCAAAAGAATTATCTTTCTAGGAAAAGGAAAGCTTGACCTATCATCCAGGGCCGTATATTCTGTTGGTAAAATTTTCGTTAACTTCAATTTTCTCAAAACTAATTTTCATAGAAATTCTCTACCGTTAACATGATATCTCAAAAACTAATAAACATTTAGAAAAAAGATTTCAAAGTGTGAATTAAATAATATGGCAATGAAATGAACCAAAAGTTTTATTGTTAGCAAAATACCTTTTCATTTACAGAAGCTTTTAGAAAAATTAAATTGTGTATTTGTGGAAAAAAATGCATTTATACGTATATTTTTACCCATAGCTTCTTTGCGTCGCTTTTGCATTTTTCTTAGATTTTGGTGTGTTTCATTCTACATCATATTCTATAACTTGTGTACAAAGAAAAATAAGGTTATATTATTACAATTTTCTGTAGAATGATAACGGGTTTGTCTAAATTTCCTTAAAATTTATTAAAAATTTCCTTTGTTCTTAAAATTTATTATATTTTCAAATAATTTTATGTATTTAAAATGTTTACAATTGGAAATACATCTAAAAATCATAAATAGTTTTTAAATAATCAAATTTTTCAAAACCTTTCCTTAGATTGTAATATATTTTCACCTGATATAATATAATTTCCTTTACGTTTAGAATGTATAAATGTTTCAATTTAGCATTGCAAACTTCAATTCATTTTAACATCTGATATTTTTTTACATATTTTTCTTCCTCTGGTACTAAGACTATTTGGATTTCTTTACAAATAAAGTTCAAATTATGTTCTATATATATATGGAGCATTTTTTTAACATACTAAAATGGAAAAATAGCATAACAACTTAGAGGGCTATAATCTTGTCTAATTAAATGAATAAGAAAGACTTAATTGTTAAACAGCTTCATAAAATGTCAGTTAACTGATATATTAAAATAGGGTGACGAAGAAGCGTGCTAAATTTGAAGTATAATCAAGGATAAAAGTTGCAATGATTTAATTTAGTTAGAAACTTCTACCTTTGATCTTTAGAAAGCAATTTGGAGAAGAAAACTGATAGCGATTTTTTTAATGACATGAATGCTTTCAGTTACTTTTAGTGACTATGTGTTATCGTTAAAATTACTTTCTGGATCTTTTTAGTTAAAATGCATCAGATTTTTTTAAATTCAAACTCTGTACGAGGGCATTTTTTTAATTTGTGAGAATATTCAGTGAAAAAAAAATCTATTAAATTTGTAAGAGGGTATAAAATTATTTAACGAATTCTATTAGAGAGGAACTTACATTAACACGAAAAATCTTCAAACATTTAAGATTCCCTAGATAGTGATAATCAAATAATGCATGCTCTGATGCAAATAAGGCATTGATTGATAAGTTTACCGTATGGCGAAATCCTGACGAAATTTGTATTAAAAATCTGGGAACTTTTATTAATAAATAGATCCCAGAATTAAATCTTATTAAGTGCAGCAGAGAGAAATTTCGGTAGTATTCAATATAGCCCTGTTAATGCAGCAAACTATGATTTTCCTTTTTTTTCGGCTTGAATCCCGATCCTAGTAATCTGATCAGCATTCTAGCATTTTCTTTCAAAATTACTGTTTATATATATTCTAAGCAATTCTATAATTTTCTTTCTTTTTAATCTCTAAGCAATTTTATAATTCTATAATTCTGTATAGCTATATAAGAGCAGAAAAATTCCGCAATATTTATCCCCAATGATTATATACATTGAGATTCTGATAGGGATTTTGTGTACACAAATACATTTAGGATAAGGAAATCTAAGTATCTTTAAAAAAATTTGTTCAGCTTGACAACATTTAACTCTTTATTTTTAGGGTGGTAACCGTTTATTCATGCCTTTTTACAGAGCGTTTGCGTCTTAATTAAGTGAAAAAGATGGAATTAGATCCAAAAATAAGAGAACATTTTAGAATGAAGTTAATATCAGCAAAAATTATATATATATATATATATATATATATATATATTATATAATTTTATTAATTTAAATAAAATTAAATGTTTCAGAGCTAAATTGTATTTTAAGATTACTCGCATATTTTATGAAAAGGAATTAAAAGCTGCAAACTTTTAACTTATGTGCATTTGGAAAGGAAATATTTGCCTCCTTACTGGCATGATGTAGTGCATCTTCCCCATGATCTGGGAGTTCCGGTTTTGACTGCTAGTTCGGGCATGGTTTTTTTCTTCTGGGTTTTATCTATGACGTTGTGAGGGCTTGAATCGTTGACAAATAACTGTCAGTAGGCCTGTAAAGTGTTATAAGTCGCAACAAAACATAAATTATTTATTTATACATTGTACAACTTCAATAACAGTGAAGTTAAGTTTCTTCAATAAATTTTGGGAAAAATGTGCCTTTTTAAATTCATAAAATAGTATTACTTTTTAATATTATATTAAACTATGCATATTATCAATACATCCCGTCTCTTTGAAGAAGTCAAGAAACATTTATTTGGAATGATTAATTTTATTCTCAAAATTACTTATTTGGTGCAGTGTTTAAAAAATTCTTTGAAGTCGCAGATGAAATAAGTTCTTATTTTCCAAAATGAGGAGCTCTGAGGTGTTTCCTCAGGTTTTCTTTTGACAGTAAGCATTTGAAAGGAAAAAAAAAAAACCTGTCAAAATAAAGAAAAAAGAGTTTTGACAAAAGAAAATTGAGTAGAACGTTTGTGAGGACAACACGATATGTACAAAAGGCAGTGTGGGGGAAAATGTTTCATATTTTCAATATAAACAAAAGTGAAATCTTGTCACACGTGCCATTGGCATCTGAACGGATTCCATTTGTTTGATTCATTTTTCTTTTTAAGAGGAGTGTAACTTTTTTTTCCATGGGAAATGAACAGATTCCTCTTCTTTATAGAGAATTTTGCTGGGCATGAATGGAGTTTTCTTTTATCATTGAAGTGTTTTCATAAGAAATTTGATTAAGGATTTTAAATCGCATACAATTTAGTCATGGAAAATATTTTTAAAAATCTATGCATTGTTTTTTAAAGTATTCATTGTTTGCTCTAATATAAATGGAAAATATCGATTGATTTAAGTACTATACTTTTGCCATTAGTTATTTTTTTGCAACACCTAAGTGCTGTTTCAATCTACAAATAAAGGAATCAATGAAAAAATTAATAAGCCTTGATATTACCAATCAAGTACTAGATCTGTTTAGATGAAAGAATGCATATGAAAAGAATCATTATTAAAATAATGATATAATAACGTAAAGATTGTTACAAAGGGGAAATGTTGCTTCTCAGCATGGTTAGTGTAATGATTAGTAGACCATTTTATCATCAGCCCTGTTAGGTACTGATAGGTTGCAGCGTCAGTTATCTCAGAGCTTGGCGACTGATTTGGCGACTTTGGCAACAAAATAGATATTACTGAAACTTCAAGAGTTTAGAGATTCATCCAATAAAAACCAAGGTATGCCTGATGGATCCAGCCCCTTCATGGGCCACATTCCGGGAATTATAAAAGGCTGGGAGTCTGAAACTGTAATCAGCCGTAGTCAAGAAATGATTTGACTGAGAGGAATTCCGTAACAATAATATTTTTGCTACATATAAATAGAATAATACGTAGCAAGAATAAGAGTTTTCCAAAGAAATTTTTCAGAAACTATGTATTATAATGCAATACAAAATAACAAAAATTCATTAGGAATTTTTGTTATTTTGTTGCTTTTCAGATATTATAAAAATTCTTGATGTTAAAAAAATTATCATACAATAAATTGAAAGAAAATTTCTTTACTAAAATGCGTGGGATAAATTTGTTAATTATACTTGTTAAAGAAAGTTGAAAATAAATTTTGAAAAATCCTGAAAAATCAAATAAATAGAATTGTATTAATTTTTGTATAGGCCAAATATAAAAACATTTTATTAATTTTCAACAATTACTTAATGTCAAATGCCAAGGTAATGTGTTTTGAAAACTTTAAATCGGTTAAGTTTAATATCATTTTTTTATTTATTATATTCTGAAATAATAATAAATTCGATTAATCATAAATATTAAAAACTAACTGCCTTTGGTGACCAGTCGGCTCACCAATCTTTCTACTGGTTAAAATTATCAGTTAAATAATTAATGAAACGCCATTGTCAATTAAATATTTCATGACTTGTCATCATTGTCAATTAAATACTTTATGTAACTTGTCTTTTATAGCTACTACATCAAAATATTTGTAAGGTTCAAATTTTGATAGGGATGTAATTCACACAGGTAATTATAAAGGTCTTAAGGCTGTAATGTATTATATGTCTCTCTAATAATGTATTATATGTCTCTCTGTCAGCATTCACAAAATTTCAACTTTAAATTAAAGTGGAAATGATTAAACTGCAAATTAATATTAAAACATTTTTTTACCAAAGCCAAGCATTTTTTTATAAGTAAAAGAGAATTATTATGTCTACTACTGAAGCTTTACAAGAATTTAATTAATATTTCAAGAATTATTCAACAAAAATTACTTAGGTTCATCATAAAATTCAGGGTTTAGTTTGACTTTTTATAAGATTTAAATGATGCGATTAATATTTTATTTTGTTTTGGTCTGTAAACAATATTTAAAAAAAATTTCAGTCAAAATTTTATACATCTTTTAGAAATAAGGAATCATATTCTACAAAATATTCTTGACACTTCAACTTTCAAATAAATAAATGATTTCTATCTTCTGCTATCATATTTGACCAACTTAAGAAATTTTGAATAGAAATATTGGGAACATTCAACAATTTCATTCTTAGAACAGTCATTCTTGAGAAATCGTGGACATTGATTGGGGTATCATATTTGGAATGGGTGATAAAGTGATTTAAAATTGCCCGTTTTTATTGAATAGTGTCAAAAACTTTTTAGACTCGAATAGAAAAATACGAGCTAAATATTTACTTTCAGTTCCCATCAGTAGCTTCAACCCTCAATACTCTATGGTAGATGGGAATCATTGACAGCATCAACCGGAGAATTTCTACGCGGTGTCTTTCCTCTTTTGAAGACGCATTTCCCACATTACGATAATGGCGTTGAACAGAGAAGCTTGGCACACCATGAATTTTATGATTTTTTGAAAGGATCGTATGCTGCAGAGGGTTTTCAAAGCCTTTCTTCCACCTTTCCTGACATTTCTCCTTCACGTGGCACGGTATTCAAATGGTTCAAAGAATTTAAACATGGAAAAAAATCCTTAGAAGAGGACAACAGAAGTGGACGTCCGAGCACTTCGATAACAGAGGAAAATGCTGAAAAAGTATGGGCCCTGGGGAGAGAAGACCGAAGAATTATACATCAGAATATAGCTTGTATCCTAAAGATCAATTCCGGGGACGTCAACTTTATATTGCATGATGACCTTTTGCTGCAAAAACGTTGCTCAAGATGGATCCCTCACACTGAGTGAAGCCCAACAAAAAGCACGCGTGGAATGTTGCCATATGATGAAAATTTAACGATGACAAAGGCAAATTTTTCTAGGACATATTTACTGGCGACGAAAAGTGGATTTACCAGTTTGAACCATAAACAAAGAGCCAGTCCATGACCTGGTGTTTTCTAGATGAACCACCAGCAACCAAGGTCAGATGCACAAGAAGTGTCGGAAAGCGAATGGTAGCAACATTTTTTTCGCACTTGGGGCATATTGCCACCATAGTGCTAGATGACAGAAAAACTGTTCCAGCAGAATGGTATGAGACCAAGTGTTTGCCGGAAATGCTGGAACAGTGGCGTCAAACAAGACCCAAACGCGTGGGTTGCTGCTGCACCACGACAATACGTTGGCTAATTCTGCAAAGAAAACAAAGGACTATCTTAAAGCAGAAAATATAGAAACTCTGCCACACGCTCCCTATTCGCCAGATCTTGCATCCTGGGACTTTTTTCTGTTCCCCAAAATTAAAATTAAAATGCAGGGAAGCAGATTTTGCAGTGCATAAGAAGCCCTAACAGAATATAAAAAGCAGCTGGACCAGTTAAGTAAAGATGAGTGGTCCTCATCATTTAAAGATTGGTTTTCCCGAGTGGACAAATGCATTGGAGCAAAAGGGTTGCATTTCGAAAAGTTGTAAAAAAATTTTGTAAAAAAATTTATTTTTTATAGCGAAGTCTAAAAACCTTTTGAACCACCCTGGTATTCATAAATCAATCCGTTTTAGAGTATGAGATTGCAGTTTGACTATTTTTATTTAAAAGCTAAATATTCTTCATATTTTAAAGCATTTATAGACTCGTGTTAAATAATATGTAGTTATTTACTTCACTTAGACTCTTTTTAAAGATGCATTTCTATTATTAAATTTTTGCAAATTAGCCTTTGGGCCTTCAAAAGATATATATATTAAACCATGTTTGTCTTAAATAAAGCTAATTTATTTAATTAATAATATTGTAAAAGTCAAAAAACTTTCTGTACATTTTCCTTTTACAAAAAACATATTTCATTTCAATCAGACACTTGCTGAAAAGTACATTTTTATATGTTTAATTTGCAATAATAGGTTATTTATTTTTCTATTTGATTTTTTGTCACTCTGATGGCAACATATTGATAGAACATCATTTTCCCCTTTTACTCGTAAAACATGCTAGTGTAGATTAAATTTTATTGCTTTGTTCGAAACATATTAATGAAAAATGTAGTTAAAATATTTCTTTAAAAATTCGTTAAAATTAGAAACATAAGTTATCTGTTAAAACACCATTAGGAAGCTAATTTTTTTAAAAATCTTTAATTTGATGTAAATATCATCTTTGTGCGATAATATTTTCGGAAGTTGCAGATGGAAAACGTCAAAATTCCTCTTAATTTTTAATTAATTCAAACTCTAATTGAAAATTAAAAAAAAAAGGCTGCGAAATGCACATTTCCGACCTCCAAGGTATACATGTACCAAATTTGGTAGCTGTAGGTCCAATGGTCTAGCCTGTAGTGACCTACCAACACACGCGCGCGCACACACGCACACACACACACACACACACACACACACACACACACACACACACACACACACACACACACACACACACACACACACACACACACACACACACACACACACACACACACATTGAGCTCTAATATAAGAATAGATGATCTTCTCATCATACATATTTTTCAACATAAATTAATTTTTTTGATGTAACTTTTTTTATGTTTCTTCAAGGCAAGTATGATGAAGTGAAACAGGCCACACTATCATATTCTTTAGCAATGTGGTGTTGCTGCTCATAAGTTCATTTAACTGGTATATTTTGCAATAATATTATCGTCCATGAAGATTTATGCAGATAAAATTCTATAATATTCTGCATATTTATTGTTAAAACAGCATACGTTCTATTTCAAATTTATAATGTGAAAAAATTTCTAATTAGATTTTAAATTATAAGAAGCGAACATTAGTTAAAGTTAAATATATGTTTTCTGTAATATAAACTTTTTTCTTATTGATATGCGACTTGAAATGATTTGTAAAGGGATTTTATAAAAATAGTCTTAGGGAATAAAACTTAAAACATTCTTTATCGTAAATATTTTTTTCTTATATTTATTTAATAATCCATGAATCTTACCTTTAATTAGTAATTTATTAACATTATCCTCTATAATTCATCCTTTTTAGTTTTTACTTAAGAACTTATAAGTACTGTGTAATCTTGAAATCAGTTTTTTTATGGAATTCACTAGATGCGATTCACAAAATCAAAATCTCCTTAAATTAATTCATAACAGCAAAAATTAAATTTTTAAAATCTCACAATAATATGTTCTCATCTGCAACTCATTGGAATAAAATTAAAAAAAAATTTCTACATTAGATTGACGGAATTCTACAATATTATTCTTCATTAACTGAATGAATTGTTCAAATAATGAAAATTGAATACTCATTGATTTAGAGAAATTTTTAGTTTGAAAATTTAGTTAAAGCTGAATATGGAAGAAAATCAATATTTCCATATTTAACTTTATAACATTTTCATTATCTTACCTAGTATTTATAAATAAAATACAAATATTTACTGAAAAATAGTTATTTATGCTGAAGTATTAGTTATAGTTATAGGAAATTTGTGCTGATATTTCTGCATACTATTTTGCACTTTTTTATTAGTTACTAAAGTGAAATAATAGATTACTTACAAAATATTTTAAGATAATTTGAATGGCATTTTATAAATTATAAAGAGTAAAAATAATATATGTTTTTTTATTAACACTATATTATTGTTTTGGTCACATAAGAGCGTTGTCTTAATTGGAAATTATGAGTGAGTGAATTATTTATAGGTATTAAAATTATTTTTGAAGTGTTTTTGAATGAACCAAGAAAGAATAATTTTTTAAAAGAAAAAGGGCACTTTATATTAAAAAAATATTCTTTCCCTTTAAATATTTTAAAAGATAGCGAAGACATTTCTACCGTTTATAGCATTAAGTAAAAGACAGAAAAAAAACATTTCAGTTTTTTAAAGTATTAAGTAAATAACAGAAAAACCTTTTTGTCTTTCAAAGTATTCAGTAAAATATAGGAAAATGTTTGTCTTTTAAACACAGAAAATTTTCCGTTAGTGCATTTATTTAAATGTATAAAAAATAGTGTGCATTTAATAAATTACTATAATTATAAAAAAAATTCATACTCTAAGAAAATAAATTTTTTAATTTAAATTTTGATTTTTAGGATAATATTCGTTTGGATGGTCTGCTTATTACAAACTGTATTTTTAAATTTATCAAGAATGATATTGTGTAAATGATATTAAGTTTCGAGCTTGCACAAACACTTATATTCTAAAACCTACTTGCGATCTAAGAATGAGTAATATTTTGTGGGAAATTTTTTTAACAGTTGCCAATTTGTTTCATCTGCAACATTAGTTATGAGTATGCTTCATATTTTTCCAGATGTCTGGTAATACTTCTTAGTATATTTATTTAGGTATTAAATTTTATTTTATTTTCTTTCGTCTGAGGTTTGACAAGGCTCACTAATTATAGTTAATGTCCTCTTAATGACTTTCTTACTAGGTTAGTACCAAAAAGGTTGTAAAATTTTAATATTTTTACATTTTATCAGCAACATTTTAAGTTAAGTATTTAGTAATATTATTCGTTTGACTGTATATATGTATTTTATTATTATTAAGAACAGGAAACATTGTTTAGAATATGTATTTTTTTCTGTGAAAAATTTGGTATAAAATTTTATTCATATTCATCTAAGCTTCTAATATGAAAACTACATGCATAATTGAATCCCATATAATGCATTAAAAATGTTTTCAAAATTATTCAATATGATTCAAGGACTAAAGATATGTAAAAGCCTCAACATCTGAACAACGTCAAACAGAGCATTAAAATTTATCAGAGCCTTCTCAGTAAAAGTTTTAAAATTAGTTATTAATATTCGAATTACCATATAATATTTTTTTCCTCTACCGAGCATTTATGGAGAAAATATTGCATGTAAATAAAAAATTTCAATGCCTGTTGAAACTTTGTGTATTAAAATTTTAATGCTTTTAATTATTAAAGAAACATTAAAGAATGGACATAATTTTATTTAGTACTCAACTTGTCTTAAATTTTTCTCTTAAGAGCAGTTTAACTACAACGATGCTCTCTATGTGAGAATAATGGAATATTATGTACGACATACGTACAATATCTGAAGTATTTCCAAAAAGTAAAGAAATTTTTACTATCTAATTGTAAAAAGTTAAAATAATTAACTTTATTTAAAATTTTATAGTATCATTTTTAGATTTATATTAACTTTTCTTTTAAAAATTAATTTATTATCAATGGGAAATTAAATTCGCATATAGTAAAATAATGTCTTTTTATTACAACTGCTTGGCAGACGTCTTCTTATCGAAAAGATGCTCTAACAGTTTTAAAAACAAGCTTTTTTTCATTTTTGTCGTAGACGAGTGAAACAAAAGATGCCTCGAAAAATAAGAAGCCAAAATCAAAAGTATATTGATTGCTTCTTCTTATTCTAAGCAATAAAATAGCGTTTTAATGAGGCTTGATGAAATTGGAAAGCGAATGAATTATCTCTTAATTTGGCTTTATTTAGATGATGTGAAATGGTGAGGTGTCGGAATGCATAATTGTTGAATTAGTTTTTTTCACTTAGAATTAAATTGATCCATCCGATAACATTGATGCTAACCATTAAATGAAACAAACCCATTTGCAATGATCTGATCATGTTGTAAAAATTAGGAAATAATTTTTTTAAAGAATTGATACTCTATGTATTGTAATTTGACCTATACAATGAACTTCATATTCAAGCATCATCAGTCAGTTTTTTTTATCAATATTTGATTTGATTTTGAATGCCTTTACTTACAGCATTAAAGTTATGCTTTGTTAAATTGCCTAAAATTTTGAATAAAATAAAAAAAATCAACAAATGAAAAAGATATATAAAAGCTAAATAATAATGAACTGTAACTTTTCTTCAAAATGTATAAAATTTAGATTACAGTTAAATGAAATCTAATTTTTTAAAAAAAGATTTCATGATAAAAATAGGGATATAGTTACTCGTCTTAACAATATGCTGTATTATTTTAAGAACAAATTAAGATCTTTCAAATGCATTGTGACATTATTAATATTTCACCTCTCACTATTAGCAATTGAAGAATTTGCTGCAAAAGGGAAGTAGCTCCAATTATTCAATTTTGCAGAAGACCGGTGGTAGCAACAAGAGCTACCTCTATATTACAACAAACGAATGAGATAAACAGTCCATTGCTTGAGTTAACACTAGAACTAACGATTGGAGCCATATTTTAAGGTACCAAAGGAACAAGATTTTATTTTTCAGCAAGATAGTTCATGTAATTCTAAATTTCCCTAATTGGAGTTATATCCTTTTTGCAGCAAACCCTTTATGTTTCATTTGCGGTTAGTTTTGCATGCTAGTAGTGGTTACATGTAGAATGGTTGATGAAAATTAAATTGAAAAATAAAGTTATAGGTATTACTAATTTGGCAATTCTCTTGAACAATCTTATTGAAAAAAAAAGGTAACCAAAACCAGCTTCAAAAACAAATTAAATTTGATGATAGGATTGGCTTTTTCATTTTTTACTCTCCAAATGAAACGAAGTTTGGATTAATCTAAACAACAAAACCAATCTAGTAGTTGAGCATTGTGTTAAATGAATTTGTTATTACTAGATGATAAGTTCAATAAAATGACAATCCAACCCTTTCCTTCCAAAAAATGAAATGAAAAAAAGGGCAATGCTCGTCTCTCATAATATATATTAAATTTATTTCGTTTTGAAAGTTTACTTGAAACTCTAACTGCAATATTTATACAAGAATTATATTTTTGCATGCATTGGAAATATATATTTCTGGCATCTATAAGAGCATTTTTATATATTCCTCTCAAGTACGGAAAGCTCAAAGTTGAAACTCATGAATCTCAAGTAAAAAACAATTCTTGTTTACAGTCTTAGTTAAGCCTGTTAACTAAAATTGCAAATCGTGATAGTTTTTTTAAAAAAAATATAGTTCCATCAGAGCCATGGAGGCAAATAAGCAGCTGAAAAATAGGTCATAATAATAAAAATAAATGAATTTCAGCCAAATGAAATTTATTTCATATTAAATATGGGTTAAATTTTCTCAAATTTAACGAGAACATCTTTTTGGATATAAATCACTACTACCTAAAAACATAAAGTGTATTTTATTTTATGCACTGACTTGTATTTTATGTACTTGTGTTTTATTTCTGTACTGACGGGAGGTCACAAATGAAATTTTTAGCAGCATATTTGTTTCTGAACTGATGGAAGGTCACAAGACAAATGAAATTTTTAACAGCATTTTTAATATGTTTAATTGTCGAAGAGATAGAAATCATTAAGAACATTCTAGCCAGATTAATGTGTTTTTATACAGATATTCGTGGATCTTATCGACTCTGAGGACCTCTCTCTGAGTCAATAGAAACACTAAAACGAGGCTTCTCTAAAACTTCCTAGAGCATCATCATGTATCTTAATATATCACTAAACTTTGTATTATATATTAAATTGAAAGTTGCCTTTGAGTTTTTCTTTCTTCCATTCTTTAATAAAATAATAGATTTCATTAGGAAGATCAGTTGCGAAAAAATTACATCATATCTGAGATTCGATGGCAAATGAGGAATTACAAACTATTCTAACAAATATAGGGAAAGAAATTAATATTTATGCAAATGAAAAAGCGGCATCGACTTGATAATTCGAATTGCAGAGTTCCAATAAATCCAGAAATTATTTTAAAAGCATGCTACGCCTTCAAATATTTCTTATATCGCGTTCTTTTCCTCCAGATTTTTAATTTTGTTCGGATACTTTTTTCCCATTGAGGGCACAATAAGCATTAGAAATGAATAAAAAAATTATAAATAAATGAAGAAAGAAAGGAAATGAATCAATTAGGTTATTATAAGATGTTTGAGCTTGTCTTAAAAATTGGTTGCATCAATTAGCAACCTATAAAACATTACAGTTAGCAAAAGCAGTAGACAAGTCCAAATATTCTTCTCATTGAGTTTGATTGCGATTCGGTTTACTAATCGTGGCAATTGTGCCAAGCTCTTTTCTTATTTCCTTCAAATTAAAATCTCACTTGTGCTTACTTATTTTATTATTATTTTCCTTTTGTAATTGAGTTTTGCTTTAAATTTCTTTCATTTTCACAAGGGCATTTACTTGCTTTATGGCCATTCTTTTTCTTGTAAGATATCTTGCGTTGAAAAAGGGTTTATAGATAAATTTCGAAACCCCATTTTAGATATTTTCAATAAAAAATCCGAAATACTTAGAACAAAGTTATTTTTTTATAAATCGCATTCAATATACTTTCTTTTGAAAATTTTTAATAGAATTTATTTTTGTTTAAGTACTGACGAGAAGTCACAAGTCAAATAAAATTTTTAACAACATTTTTGTTTCTGTACTGATGGGAAGTCACAAGTCAAATGAAATTTTTAACAATATTTTTGTTTCTGTACTGATGAGAAGTCACAATTCAAATGAATTTTTTTTTGTTCAGTCACAAAGCAAATGATATTCCGCTTCACTGCTATTTTATTTTAGAACTTTTTTGAAGGTATATTAAACATGCTATCATTGCATAAAAGGAAAAGAATTTTTGATGGATTTTAAAAATTCGTTTCATTTTATATTTTTTTCATCGCCAACACAAATCTACATGTTGTACTTTAAAAGAACAGAAACAACCGTCATTTTTATAAGCTTTACATCTAGACTATCAACCAAACGTCCGACTCCCACCCAGAAACAAAGTATTAACTTTGAAAGTGAACTAAAGTGCATTTATACATAGTAAAAGTACATATATGTCGTATCATTACAAACCATTTCTGTCAGCGTCTTCTACTCACAACTTCCTCATCCTCTTCAAAATCGAGTTTTTTTTCCTTTTCGGCGGCTGACGGCATCAAGGAATAATGAGTCTTTCTCTAAAACAAAAGATGTCCCCGAAAGGTAAGAAACAAAAAGCGAGAGTAAATTGATTGCCCTCTCTCAATCTCGGTGATAAAATAACGTCTCAGCGGGTCGCAATGAAAATGAAAAGCGAAGATCCCGCTCTCGGCTCGGCATTACTCACATGATGATGGGAGGCGACACGCTGGAACACATGATGGATTGATCAGTTCTTTTCGGGCAGAATCCCTCGTTGTGTCGGACGTACTTGCGATGATTACAGAAAATTCCAAATGGAAGAGTGGTACTATTTGAAAAATAGGGACTTTGGACTGCCTTTTGTGTTAATGGCAAGCATCGACTAAAATGAAATAATGAGAATCCGGATTGGAGTTTGGATTTCCGTTTTTATTATGATGCAAATTCTTATGTTGAAGGAATGTTCATATAACGAGTGATAACAGTTTTTACGAGATAATTATTTATGATGAAAATTCATTAAATAGTAAAGAAAGTAAACAAACAAACGGATTAAAAAGTATCAGAAAGAGGGTTTTGAAAGTTTGGGATCAAATAAGAAATTCAGAAGAAAAATAAAAGATCATTACATTAATACATAAATTTTCTAATTATTCACAAATTTGAAAGTACTTTGGTTGTAGCTTGAAAACATTACTTGCATATAGTTAGATTTAAAAATTTGATTTTTAAGGTTAAAAGCATTCCTGTTTTGGCCTACAAGCTTAATGGTAAGGAATCTTCAGTGGAAACTGGTGCAACGCTAAATCCGTCAGTGTCAAAAGTCCTTCCTCTGGAAGCTTAATGGAGATGGTGGCAACTCAGGCGCCATCCTCATCATCTGACCATGATTAATTATTTCGAGGTCAGTCCCAAAATAATCCTGGTGTTGTTTTGAGACGGGGCATTAATTAACAAAACTAAATTGGGAAATAATAACCATTTACTAACAACAATTTGCTATAAATTTTTTCTGATCTAAGTTTCATTCCTGCATACATTTTAAATTATCCAAAATTAACCGTGTTTTCTCTAAGAAAGGGAAAGATAAATCAGGAAAAAAAAATCAATTATATTATCAATCAAATAAGAGAAGCTGAAATCTCACTGGTCTAAAATAAAATTTTTATAACTGATTCAGTACAATAAGCTTCCTTAATAATGACTTAAAATTTCAAGAAATTAAAATAGGACATTTAAATTTATCTGAAATGGTGTGATCTAATTTTATCGTGTATGTTATATTTACGTTTGTAATTCAAAATTTTAAGTGAAAGACAACGCTGTTAGAGCTTGTTTGCAGCTTTATTGCATAGAATCTGGGATTCAAATAAAGTGAATGACATTAGCAGTCATATGGCACAAGAGATGAACTATATTTTGAGATAGATAACTTACGAGTTTTAAGGACTATTTAGTAAATAACGTTCTCGATTATACGTTAAAGAATGAATGTGGTTTTTAAGTTTTTCTGAAAAATGTATATACCATGTAAACCCAATTAGTATGTTTTTTCTAGAATAAATCGGAAAAAGTCGTTGCAGAATATCAACGAATTAAGTTTTTTTGTCGTAATATTAAATGTCATTTTGGAACTATCCGGAAACCTAAACTTATTTGCTATTCATCAGATTAATAATAAATAAAGGAAATACTGACTCCATTATCATGATATTCTGCAAACAATACAAATTATGTATGACAAATTTGCGAACAAAATCTATACCCTCACCCATCAAGTGTCTAACAATCTGCTTTGGGCAAAACGCTTTATCTTAGAAAAGTGAATGTAAATAAGAAAGAAAATTGCCGATATTTTAGTTACATCCAGCATAGCAATATCGATTTTCTGGCAAGATCCGATACATCATTATATATTAATGGATTAAAAATTATCCAATTCTTCAATATTATATATTAGGGAACAAAGGATATTTTCATTAATATAATTAAGCTCATACATATTTCATAAATATTTAGTTGTTTACTGAACCAAAATTTTCAGCCAGCCACCAAAATAAAGGTCAATTGTTCTTGCTTTAATAGTTAAGGAAATGTTACTTCTATAAACATCGTAATAATGTTACGATGCTAGACATTTATGAAGTTTTGACCCAAATTCAAGTGCGGGATGACTATCTCTGTCAATCTGAATTTTTAGAGATATGTCTATGATAATTTAAAAACTCAATGACTTAAAATTATCAAAACTAGCTTGCAATTAGTATCTACAACTATAGTTTTGTATCAAAATTTGGTTTTAATCGGTTGGAAAAAACATGTCTTTAACATAAATTTGATTTTCATTTACTATTGAGAGCATGCTAGATTTACCTAGGTTAAATTCAATTAGGATTACTCAACAAATTCAACAAAAAATATTAAATTTATGCCAAACGCTAACAGCTATTGTACACGAATGCTACGCTGGACGCTTTTGTCCAAGATTCATGCCTATTTTGGAAGGTGAAGATAGTATCTTTATTAAAAAGCATGAGGTAAAAATTCGGGGGAGGAGGCACTCCCCTTGGTTCTACTAATGGAGTATTTGGAATTGTTCAAAAGGAATGATTGCTTATTAGCCAATAAATTCCCTAATTCTAAGAATGACTTAATTAACGTTACTCAGCTTGCTAAACACATTCGAAATAAATATTTATATCGTATAGTGTATTTATCTTTCTAGATTTATGCATAAAAACGCCCGAGGCCAGAGAAAGGAAGATGACCAATAATTCAAGGTCGTAGTAGAAACCACCCAGTTATCGTTCATCATCTTTCTTCAACTATCCTCTTTTTTTTTCCCTCGACGTTTTGGATTCCGACAAAACATCTCTGGTAGTGGGATTCATCGGATAGGGTGTCCTTATTTGTGGAAGAAAACACTGCGAACATAACGATAATTATTGAATTAATGATTAAGAATGACAACCTGTTGCTCATTCAATAAACAGTATAAATTATTCCTAAAGAGAAAAAAAAATCAAATAAAAGCTAAAAAGCCTCCTCCTTTTTCATGCCCCTGAGGTCTCTGTTCTTCGAATATATATATGCGAAAGCTTTCTCGGAAAACCGATGGAAATGGAAGCTTATGGAAATGAAGACTATTTTCAAGAATACCCTATAATCTAGGAGCAAATTCGATTTGCATTGTGAAATAAATAAATAAATAAATTCTCGCAAAGAAAAAAATAAAAACTTCTTAATGTCTTTTATAAAAATAAAAAAAAAATCAAATTTGGTACTAATACAAATTTTTTTTGATAAGCAGATATAAGAAATTCGATTTTTTTTTTTATCGAAATTAGTTTTAGTAAAATGCATGCACTCTTTATACAGAGTAAATAATATAAAATCATCTTGCACAAAATATAAGCAGCGCAATTTATAAAGAAAAATGCAAAGTATAAGCAGCATAATTTATTAATATTTGTCTAAACACAATCTTAGAAGACTAAACTCACAATTTGATATGATGAAGCTGTTAGATTTCCAGATAAATTAATCCGAAATTAGCAAAGCTGTGCAGTGGAATTTATTGTCGAGGAAGAATGATAAAAGCAGTTTTCATAAAAGTTCATATTTATTTAAGTAAAAGTCAACAGGCTCATTCTTAGAGCAAAAAGAAAAGAAATAATACGTTAAATCTCAAAAATAAAGATCAAAATAAATTAATATTACCACATACTGTGAATAAACTTTAACAGATTCGAATTCGACCATTCAATCTAAAAAACGCAGCGATTCATCTTAAAAATTCCTAAAAGGCAAGCCAACCACATGGTCTTATATCATCCGAGCCTCATTCTAACATCAAAACCCACAGATTTTAATTCCACACTTATTTATACTAGTTAAGTATGCGTAATTTGCATAATAAATGCCGCCAACAACAAATCACTAAACTTTGAAAAGTCGGATTCAAATCTTTCAGTTTTGTTTACATGAGATCATTGATTGGAAGTGGAAAAACCCAAAGACTGACTCAAAAGTTCGGATCATTGTCTAACAGAAGCAATGATTCATTCCATTTGAATATTTAAATATCTTATACGAAATAAGTATAGCAAAATTTAAAAGAGGTGATACTTGTCGAAAAATTAATTTAGAAGATTTACTAATAGTTTGTTACAATGGAGCTGTAATTATTATATTTGAATATTTGACTATTTTTTACTAGATAAAAGTAAAACAATTTATAAAGGGTGATATTTGCAGAAAAATGGAATGCTAAACATAGTTTGTTGTAAAGAAGAATTATTTGAATATTTGAGCATCTGACACGAAATTAGAGAAGCTTATTTTATAAGGGATGATATTTGTTAAAGAATGTAATGAGAATACTAAACTCGTAGTTTGTTATAATGAATCAATAATCCACCTTATTTAAGTATTTTGCACTAGGTAAAGGAAGCAAAATATTTAAGGGGTGATATTTGTCAAAAAATGAACTTAAGAGCTTAGAAGAATAAAATCAAAGTTTGTTATAATGAAGCAATTATATTAAATTTGGATATTGTGTAGAAGATAAGAGTAGCCTCATATGTAATAGATTATATCTGCCCAAAAATAAACTTAGAATATTAAACTCATAAATTGTTATAATGTAGAAACAGTTTACTTTGTTTGAATATTTGAGTTTCTCGTACGAGATAAGAGTTGTTTAATTTATAAGATCTGATATTTGCTGAAAAACTAGATACATAGATTATTATAATGAAAAAATAATAACTCACTTCATTTGGATATATTCTACGGGATAAGAGTAGCATCAAATATAAGGGGGATATTTGTCCAAAAATAAAAGAATACTTAGCTCATAACTTGTTATAATGAGATAAAACTTCAAATCTTGTATGAGATAAGAGTAGCAAAATTTATAAAGGATGACGTTTATAAACAAAAAGATTTATTGAAAATTGTAATAATTATAAATTTACATATTACAAATAATAAACTCATAGTTTATTAGTCATAGTTGAATTAGTGTTTGATAAAATACTAATTCACTTCACTTTAAAAATCTATTTTTAATAGTAAATGGAATATAGGGAAAAAATTTAAGTACTTCCACATCCGTTTTGCACCAAACTTGAAAGTAATTTCTGATAGCTTTTCAGTAAATTATACACACATACGTCGAAAAAACTCGATAAAGGGGGTGAGGTTTTGACCACTAAATATAAATGATGTCATTTTCAAAATTTTAGCACAAAAGCTGCTCTTTGTTCTTGTAAAGCCTTTTAAAAGCTCTAACATTAAAATAGCAGCCGTTCAATTGATTGCTATAGAACTATTGTAGTTCCAAATCGATACTATTAATTTAAAGATGCCCCTTCAGGTTCGCTAATGTATGTTTTTTGATAAACTATACACGCATGATGTATTTGTAAGTTTCTCAAATAAGCTTCAAGACAATTCTTCCAAATCAATTACTCGGAAATCCAATAGTTTCGTGTTATTTTTCTGTGCAGTATGATGACGTATTGTGTTTCTATTGTAATTAGATAGCTTTTTCATATAGATGGGATTTTATTACTTGAAATAAACTGAATAGGGTTTAGAAAAAAGACCTAACGAAAACGTAATGTAACTTTGAAAATACCCCGTCACGCTAAACCTATTGAATAAGTTCTTCCATTCAATTATTAAAGGGTAGAAAAAACGTCAAAGGAAAGAGCATCTATTGGAGAATCGTTTGTTAATGTTCTGTCATCAGCAGAAAATTTCTGAAAGAAGAAGAAGAAAAAAAAAAAGCCACCCTATTATTCCAGTGAAAAATGATTGCTAACAAATGGATTTTTTTCATTGAAAAAAGTAATCACTATTTTTCTTTAATCGCATGGAGTATGGTACACAGTCTCATTATAAATGATGCTGCATTTTTTTGCGTGTGTACTTTCAAATTTCATTTTTTGATCTGCTTATCGTACCCGCGCTGACGAAAATTAATTTCTTAATCTTTGCTTTGTCATCAGTTTTCGAAATAAAGGCGGAGCGAAAAAAATTATCACTAATCCCCCGAAATACGTTCCAATCGTATTAATCCTCTGAGTGAAACGTCTTCTTTTTCGAAGTAGCAGTAATTTGAAGACTTAACAGAATTAATACCAGAGCGTCTCCACCACAGTGTCACAGTGTGAAAAAAAATATCGCGCTTGCAACATAAGACTGCTTCGTTCGAGATAAATGAGAAAATACAGCAATTATGAAAGAAAAACTCTAAATTTCTAATTATATTCCACGCTTCCATGCGCTTTTGTTTCAGATAAAGTTCTTTAATTCTAAGAATCTCAATAAAAAAAGACTTTATATGTATATATCACATTTTTAATCAAATTTTAAAATTTTTTTGTGAAATGCAAAATAGTTATATTTCGTTATATTTTAATATAAAAACACCAAACCTAACAGAAATATTGAAACATTGATTAATATTAAAAAACATATATTGATTAATATTAATGCTTGAAACGTTCTTGTTAAAATTTAATTTTCTATGTGTATATTTCTATGTGATTTATTTAAGATATATAATATCATAATATATCTAATAAGAGAATATTATTTTCCCAATATGTTCAATAGATGGGTGCAAGATTATTTTTCTTAATTCATTTGCCAAATCTAGCTAACAAAATTAATTTAGCTATCAAGCAAAATACATTTAAATTCTTGTTTTAATCGAAAGTCGTTTACACTTGCTTTATAAAAATTGTATTACTAAACCTTTTTGAAAAATTCAACAATTTCCGAAATAGAAATTTTTAAATGCTTTTAGTTTAATTTTCATTCAAATAGAAAGAAACATTAGAGGAAGAAAGAACTGACTGTTATAACATAAAGTAAATACTTAAAAACTTGACGAATAAGGAAAAAATAAGGAGCCTCGCAAATAGAAAAGTAATTTAGTTAAATATACATTTTATTTCCAATTTTGTATAAAATTAATATTCTGATCATTAGTGCAATCAAACGCTAGTTAGAATTAGACCAAAAAATTGAAATCTATTATAACATATTTCAAGTTATCAGGCGAGAACATTATTTGTTTTAAAGTCGTATGGTATCAATCCGATACAAAAACATCATGTTCTTAGATGGCTTATATATCACAATCACCAATATTTAGAAAAGAGTTTGGTTTTGGCTATCTTCAGTTCTATCGAGATCAATCGATTTCTACAGTATTTATATTTTTTGAAGCTTGAATTTTTTTTTTCTTCAGAATTCTCTTTCTTTAAGGATAATATCTTGAAATAATCGTCGAAAATCATTTCACAAAAGTAGATGATAATATTAAAAACATGTATAATTTGAAGCAATTTATATTAAATTATTTCATAATCTCTTCGAGCTAAATTGTGTTGAATTATTTATACTTTATACTATATTTACTCAAAAAATCCAATATTCTCAATTCACAATTCTTTTCATAGCATTGTAAATCAAATGAAACTTCAAAACTAACTCAGATCTGAAACGATATTGCAGTTGATAATCAGTTTTTGAAGTTTCTATATTATTTCAACGACAATGTCTATGTTATTTTCTTGCTTCTGTAAAATATTATTTTTCTTGGATCTGTATTTTCTCAGCTTTCCTTTCTTCTATTACTTCGTTTGCGTTCTACTTAAATATTAATCTGTTTTTGAAGCCCACTCCTATATTTCAAAAACTATCCTACTCATAATATATCTTCATTTACTGAGCAATATCTATTTCAGTTTTTTAATTTTTTTTAAACAATCGAGAATACATCCTGAATTTTTTTTATCAATAACGAATATATATATTTTTTATTAATCTGTATGAGAATTGAACCTATTATTAGTTATAAAAATTCAATTTCTTATTTCCCCGAAATTTGGAAGATTAAGGCATATGTTGTTGCTTATTTAGCCAGAGTATTTAGCAACAACAAATAAACACACATTATTTTTGGGTTCTTTTATGAAGTTAGAAAAATTCTAAAGAAGCTGAAGTTGTTGTAAATATGTTTGGTAACACATGTATCAGAACGTATGTCCATTGAAGGAATAAATTTTATAAATCTTTGCCAAAAGAAAAAAAAATTAACCCAGGACTTCAAATTTTTACTCTAGGGTCTGTAGGTCAAATAAAGCTTTTCATGACTGTAAATAAAGCAGCAGTCGTGAGTTAGGAGTATATCATTTCAGCGGTAAGCTGACATTCTATTCCTGCAAATAGACAATAGAATAATTCTACGTAATGATTAATTCTTTATCTTTATTTCTATTTTAGAAAAGTATCCGAATACAGAGATAATGCCATGACATATTTGTCAATAATTAATTATTGGTATGTCATCTACATTTATAATACTCTCTCTATATCTATTACAAAATAAATTTGTATTTTATTTTAAAGATTTCTATTGTGATTTACCACAATATATTATACCCTTCATAAATCTGTATTTATCTTGTTGAAAATCAATTATTTTCGTTGGAATATTCATGTATATTATTATAATTTTTCTTGAAGATTGTATCATTATCATTAAATTTTTATGCATCTTTTCTGATGCATTTGCAGCAAATCCGTGCACGAATATGATTATTTTCAGAAGAAAGCGTTAGCTTCGATATATGTTTTTCTGTTCGAAGAATCTTTTCCAGAAGTGTTTCTAAGGCACCAGCTGGCTGCCATTAGGGAGCATCCCAAGAGAAAGCTAATCTGACTCTTTAGGTATTTTTTTATGTAAGTGAATACAACAAGGAGAAGGTAATGTAAAAGTTGGGTTCCCTTTCACCCCTTCATTGTTAATAAGAATAAATTAGTTAGGAAGAGCTGGGTTCAATTAATACAAAATTGGGAATTAGAATGTTTATATTGTTTGCATGCAAACGTTCATTGTATTTCAAAAGTACATAAGAATTGGTTGACCCCAAATTAATATACTTTTTAATATTAATAAAGGTATAATAAATTACTTATTGCTAAAATTTATCTTTGACATGTCAAAATTCTTTAATTGAATTAGAGCTGATTTAAAAATATACTTTTAATGGTACATTAAAAAGTATATACATACATATTTTGTATAAATTTGAATTAATATTTTTCAACATAAATTATAAATATCTCATTTAAAAGTAACTAACGAGTGGACTTATAATTATAAATATTATTTTGTAAACAGTTATTAATTCAAATTGGAAATAGTGATATGTTATTGAATTTTTGAGTTATATATAAGAGTTTGAGTAGAAATAAATTGTTAATTTGGTAATATTTATAATATATATAAATTTAAAAAAAAATTAAGTTTGTCTGCAGTTCATTTTTGTTGAAACATGAAAGCATCAAGTTTATAATTTTTGACTATGGACATTATGAAATTTAGAAATCTTTTTATTAATTTCACTTATGCATATCACCACTCTTTAGAAATTAGCATTTACTTAAATAAAATGACAAAATGATAATTACTTTTAAAACACTGGTTTTTTGGATGTAATACGTTATAATGCGCTGAAGTCTAACTATGTAAAATTTCAAAACTCTAGTCAGTTTAAAGTTGAGAAAAAAAATCGATTAACAACTTTTATCTTCAGAAACATGAACGAAGCTAAATTAAATAAAAAATGCGCATAAGATAGACAAAATAAGAAAGGGTTTACAAAATCCAGCGTTTAATTTATCTCAATGACAAAATGTTAAAATGGTATGTTTAAATTCACAAAAGGTATCAATCTATTGCATTTTCCTTCGTTTAAATGAAATAATTTTAAATATTACTTATTTGCATTATGGAATTTTCAAATGTGTTCTATGAATAATTTATTATAAGATATTATTTAGTTTTCTTTGAATTGTAATATAATGCTACGTCATACTTTTAACTGTATAAAGTTTAGGAGCTTTAGTTTTTTAAAGAACATTTTCTTTCGTCCCATGTACTGTTTTAATTTTGTTTTATTTTTAATTAATCATTAATTAAAAGCATATTAGGTGAATTTATAATCCCTATCCTAAGTAATAAATTAGAATGGTTTCTGTTTCTTCTTTGAAAAGATACTAACTTCTGACGGAAAGTAACTACAAAACTTTAAATTCTTTGAATTCAATGAAACCAAACTGTATTTCTAACAGTTTTATCTATTTTTTTTGTGAACATTTACAACGTAGCACTGAATGTGTAATTTTTTTCTTTTTTATAATCTATTGCATATATTATCTACATTCGAGAGATTTATATAGTTATACTTTAATTTTTTATATAAAAATAATAATGCGTCTTAAATTATCAATAGTTATTTTTATTTTTTACTCTTAAAATTATATTCTACCAATAAACCATGCATGAAAAAATCATACTAAAAATGAGACAAAAATATCTATCAATTTTGTGGGTAGAATTATAATTAATAAATATAAATTTTATTCCGATATTTATCATGTTCGAAATTATAAATCCGATATTTTCTTTCCGCCACAGTATATATTTTTATCATGTTAAAGCCTGTTGCTTTGGTTAGGGTTTTTTGAATAATTGAAAGCAATGAATAATCGGAGCTCAAAATCGCGTAGATAATGAATAAAGCATAATGGCAATATTCACCAACATCTTTTAATCACATATACATTTTTAATTGCTTTTGCCAGTATTGCATTATTATTATAAAGGCTTCTTTGAAACCAAGTGCGTGTTGAAAAGGCTGAACTGTGACATCATAATTGTTATATTTATGGAATGTAATTTTTTTTCTGAAGAAATTAAAATTTTTTAATAAGATGTTCCAAAAATTTCACTCCTGTTTAATAACAGTTTTGATGAAAGCATTTATTCTTCCTCCAATTGGGAAATATCACATCATTCATTTTTAAGAGGAAAACCTTGAAATATTTGACTCCTGTTTTGAGATTTATTCAATATGAAACTGTCTTACGATCTCAGAAATTAGAAAATAGTAGTTTGTCTTTATAAAAAATCAATGTAAACTAATATGCTGAAAAATTTATTGGCAAATATTTTATCATTTGTTAAGGCATTGCGACGGAAACGCCTGTTATTCAGCTTCTAAACCTGGCATTCCTTTTTTTGAGAACACGATTTTGTTTTGCGCAGGAGACTTTGAAGCTCAAAATTGCGCAGACAAGGAATGAAGCATAAAATTCGTATCGGCAAAGGGTATTCCACCTGCGCTTTTGTGCAAATTTATGAAAATTGAATCAATCAATCTGAATCAATTTTCTAGTCACATTTCGACTTACAGAAATAGAATTTTCTGTCGTTGAGATTTCTCTAAATGTTTTAAGAATTTAATCCTCAGTTACCCAATTGATTAATATTTGAGTCGCTTCAGAATCTTTGAATTTATTCTCAGGTTTCAGAATTTTGATTCCTTATCAAGAAAAATGCTTGGTAATGAGTTTCAAAAAAGTATTATAACCTTCCATTATGTTTATAATAATACGTTGTAACGATCATTAAAAATTGAAAAGCAGAAAATAAGAAAGTAAAAGTTTTTTTTTATATATATAAATATGCGGGTTTTTTTCTTTATTAGAAACCGAAAAAGAATTTTTTCTTTTTTTCAAGCCTCAAAATATGAAAGTAACAAACTGTTGAAGCCTCAAAATATTAAGGCAACAAATTGTCTATTTATCCCTTTTTTAGTTTGGAGTCGGCTTACACATTATAGTTTTTCCATTATCTATCGTCTTCTAATAAAGTTTTATTTTGTAATCGGCTTTAACAGTATAGTTTTCCCATTATCTATCTTCTGCTAATAAAGTTTTATTTTAGAGTCAAGTTTCACGGAATCGCTTTTGAATTATCTATCGTTTTCTGTTGTAATATTTTCTTGGAAATATTACAACAGCAGGAAATATTAAAACTTAAAGTTTTATTACATAAGTCACACAAAGTTAAGAAAATTTAAAATATTGTTTGTTTATTAGAAAATAATGCAAAAGTTTGTCATATTTGGCGATTTATCGCCAACTAAAGTAACAACTTGAATTATAAGTTATACATTCTCTGAATTCTTATGAATTGTTGATTAATTTAAGTCATTAGCCAGTTACAGGTTCGAAAAAATCACGTGACTATCAGATTATGCACGCGTCGATATTTAGAAAGTCGATTTCATCTCAAAATTGGTCGATCTATAAAACTTTGTTCTCCAGCTAGAGAAATAGAAAATGAAATTTTACAAAAATTTATAATTCTATTTATATGTATTTAATATAGGGTTCAGACCGATAGTGAAGTCATTTGATTGCTCCAAACCGGTTAAAACTGCTTAATAATTTAAACTAATTAAAATAAGTAATAACGTAAAAGATAATGTTCTCAAATGATAATTTGAAATTTGCTATAATAGATTTTATTTTTTATTGTTTTTTTATTTAATTGTTCTAGTCCCGACAAATTCTCCTAACATTCTAAATTTCTTAGCTTCTTTCATTATTCTCATGCTATTTTTTAAAATTTGGGATGAAAATATTATAAGAGTTCGATAGCTGAAAATAAATATTTTAATTAAATTATATCTCAATAAACATGAGAAAAATGTAAATCTCAACAAATTCATTAGATTAAAAGTAATTATAAATTCTACTAAAGTTTCAATTTAGTGCCATTGATTTTTAACAGGATTAGAATATTTTTATGCATATTTTTTTACCTTCATATGCATGATAAAATATATTTTTCTACTTATACAAGTGGCCAATAAAAATGTGTTTTTAAAATTTATTTTATTTTTATTATTTAGTATAAATAGGTGAATATCATAACTTTAATGATTAAATAGGTCCTTTTTTTATTTGAAAAGCCTTGAAATAAAAAAAAATTATTAGTTTATTAAGTCGTTGAAAATATTTTGTAAAAAATTGTTTTTTCTTAATAGGTTAAATAAGAAATTTTCCAGAGAAACAGAAACGTGAAACGATGTGTGGGCTTTTACATAAAAATAAAAAGAAAAAAAGAAAAAAAATTCACTATACATTATTTTCTTTGAAAGTAAATTAAATGTCATTCAGTAAAACAACATGAATTGTTGACTAGTAAGAAATTCTATTCTCAAATCCGTAAAATTGCACTGAAATGCGTTTTTGATAGCGAATACTTTTTACTTATTCAAGATAAGAAACATTTGCTATTTACTCAAATTCAAGAATTTTATTTTTATTTCAAAATTTTATTTGCATAGAGGTAGTGGAAATGCTTACTCTAAAAGAAAGTAAAAATACCATAGAAATGCTTGTAGTACGGAAAATAAAGTTTTCGAGAGCCTAACGAATATATTTTTGCCATTCCACTTTCTAAGAATTTGGTGAATTAATGTTCCAGCGTTGAATTAATGTATTTGGCAACATTTCTTTACAATGTGTTTCTCTTAATCCAGCGTTAGTCAGCAGACCGTTAAATGTGGCAATTCCATTGTCCATACTGTAACAAGGAGGAAATAAAGGCAGTGATTTGCTTTTCGTCTGCGGAAGGCATTTAATTTGTGGATATGATTCGTCGAATGCAAGCTCAGTATGGTGGCAGCTGTTTATTTCGAAGCAAGATCTACGAAGGAACATAGTGCTTCAAACAAAGGATAAGTTTTATATGTGATGACGAAAGACAGGCTAGCTATCGAATCGTTGTGGGTTTAGTGATGGAAAACAAGAGAATCAAAATAGACAAAATCGCCAATACTTTACATATTAGTTGTGAAGGTGATATGGCTCGGAATTAAATTCGGATCCTTTTGATTACTAGCCTCGTAACATAGCCACTAGACAAAAACAATGTTATTTGGCTTAACGATGTTATTTATTCAACGTATTCTATCTTAAACGACACACTGTATTTCCTGGAAGTGTATGCAAAATGGCCAACTGTGACATTGAAGGAATTGGGATTAAAGTGCCTGTAACAATTGTCATATAAGTGGAGGATTTTGACATTATGGGGCCACAGGCGCTAATTATTTTAAGGTTCCCTTCTAGGTAAATTCTATTTATAGCAAGAAAGTAAAAGGAATTAAAAATATTTAAGATTTCAAGAAGCAATTCTTACTTTATATGTATATATCAAATAGATGAAAAAAGTTGCACTTTTTCTTTATAAGAAAAAGTTATTATAAAAGGATAAATTGACTTTTCTACTCAGTAACTATTAAAAGAAAATTTTCTTATTTACATTCCCTCACAACTATTTTAAGTTCATAAGCCAAATAAGAGCTTCCGGACATAAGTGTACACTTTTTTCTAGCGATTATGTAACCTGGCTATGGGCCCAAAGGATCCGAGTTCGAATCTTAGAATGCACAAAGGCATGGAATAAATTTTGAAAAAGCACATTGTGCTCCAAAATAATATAACGAAACGAAAATATATCACAAAATGCACTGATATCGTAAATTCAGTTTATACACATATTTTCCGATATAAAAAGTGAAACTGGATTTATATTTTGCGGATGGTGATGATAAAAATTATAATGTTAAATAATAACAGTGAATTATACTTTTCTAGGAAGAACAAATATATATATTAAGTGATATTAAAATGATAAATGGCAATAAAAGGAACAGACGCCAAAAAAAAATAATAATGAAGATAAAATTTCTACAAAAACAGACACAAGTTTAGAAAGTCATAAAAAATTCAAAAATTTACTTTTCTTGCTTTTAATTTGGAGAATTTGTCAGTAAGTTTTTCATAATCTAATTCCTGCACTACCTCACTTTCAATGAATAACAGTAAAATCTCATTTAAATGCGATCGACTCATTGTATTTCTTAAATAGTTCTTGAAGCTTTTTAAAACGGCAAATGATGTCTCATGGCTTGCATTGTAAATTGGCAAGGTGAGGAAAATTCTTAAAATTGTTTACACTTTAGAAAATGTTGATTGTAAGTCACCCACAATCAATTCATACATATCACATTTATACATTATTCAATATTATTGTCATACTTTGTCATTAAGTTCGTTATGCGAGTGTTAAAATCTTTTTCTTCTAAGTTGCCGTCGAAAAAGATTTGAAAATCGCTTAAAATACTGTTGTATATAGTACTGCTTTGAGAAATTTCTGAAATAAGAGTATTACATATTACATTATGAATATCAATTATGACTGATTGATTTTCATTTAAACAAGCTTCTCCTTTATTTTCGTCGATGCCTTCTCTTCCTCTTTCTACTTTCTTTTTATTTCTTATTATTAGTAATTCAATTTGCTTCAGTTTTAATAACTTGGAAGTTACTTCTAACTTCCAATATGAAAACTCATAAAGATATAAGGGGAGATGAGCACCATACAGTTATCAATTGAAGAAGATTAAAAATAAAATAACATGTATAAAAAAACTATCGCAATAATTACATGAAAAATTAATAAAAAGCATTAACGTATTATTATGGTGATAGCTGTAACACCGACAAATTTGTGAATTATGGTTATGTATTTGACAAATGAAAAACAGGATTTTAAAATTTAAAATAAGCCAATAAAACTTTCACTTTTGAAGTATTAAAATGATATAATTGCAAAACACAATATTTCTTACCAATGTAATCTCATTATTGTCATATTAACAATCTATTCTACTCTGGTTATTAAACTTATAGCTAAAATTCTTTTTTCCTTTTTTCTTTTTCGTTTTTATGCTTAAAGGGAAAAAAAGATATGAGAAACTCTTCAATGAAAAAACAAACTTCTGTTTTAGCACTATGATATAGGTTTTGAAGCCTCTTAAGTCTCAAGTCACTAGGCGGCCGCCTCCAACGCTTGTGCGGAAATCCGCCATTGGTCATATAGAGGCTTCAAATGGTTTTCATATTTCTGGCCCATTGAAGAATGTACTAAGAATAACTAAAAGTAAGAATGTACAAAGAATGTAACTACGAATGCACAAACTTTCTATTTTGACCCGTCAGAAGTCACATGGAAAAAAGGAATAAAAGGAACACCGCAATAACAATACTAACGGTAACTGTGGTTCAGTCCTAAGAGCCATCACTAGCCAGAATACAGCCCTTCCTTAAGGTAGTTCGGCTCGTCATCGACGGGAGAAGCCAGACTCCAAACCTGTTTGAGTTCCCAAAAGAGTGGCGGGAACCAATCATTATGTCAGAAGCTTCTTATCCTCTGTTGCAAGATGATAGAAAATTAAGTCATACTTCAGTTATGAAAAATATCTTATACTATAATACGAGGAACGGTTGCAAAGTCGAAAATCGCCCCAGAATTAATAAACTCCGGTAAACTTGGGGGTTTGGGGTTTTTGGCCACGAGGAATCGATTGGCACCGGTTTTGAAGCGCTACGGTCTAGCAGTTCGGAGTTACAGATAGGATATTTTCAAACTTTATTAGTTCGCCATAATGGCTAATAGGTTTCAAGCGGTAACGTGCTGCCATCTATAGCCAATATGGCGAACTAATAAAGTTTCCAGAAGATGATCCGGAACTCAATGAACTGATCTCGAAATGGATGATCCATAACCCGTGTGGTGATATGAACTCAAGCGCTCCGTGCATGGTCAGCAAACATGGAAGAGACCAGTGCAGATGGGGATTTCCAATGGAACATCAAGACATGACATCGCTGGTGGACGATGAAAAGCCGAGGTTTAACCGGTTATCTTTTCACTAATGGTTTCACAAATTTTCTTATGGCATGTACTGTTTTGATAAATCACAATTGAAAATTTAAATCTTCGAGTTAGCTTTGATACCTGTTTTCTCCGAGCGGAGCTCGGTCACCCGCTGGTATTCATAAATCCAGTTCATTATTATATTTACAATTGAACAGGGTTTTTTCTGTTGCTTTAGATCAATTTGTTTGCTTCTTTTGGTTTTCTATGTATGAATTCTTCGTGTGACAACAAGTATGCGACAAGGCTAAAAAACGAAAGTCAGTATGTAATTCTAATATAATATAAGCAGGCAAAAATAAAAAGAAAAACAGGAAAATAAAGAAATATACAATAAATAAGTCTATATAAATAAAACTAATGTTTGTATGTATGTTTCTTAGGCCTCGCTGTGCCACTTATAGGATTTCAATAAAACTTTGAATTCTTATCACTTGGGCTTACAGGATAGTTATAGGCTTATTAAAATTATCTAATATGTAAAAATTTTTTTGAACCTATTTAAAGCCTCAATTAACCAAGCATTATTGTCAAAATAATTCTCCAAGGTGACACAACAGCTTCATTAAAGATATTAAATTCAAGATAGAGGTTAATATTTCGTAACTATTGTACATAAATGTTATATATAAATCGTTCTTTGAGGTACCAGCATTGTTAGAAAGTAAGCGAGAAAATTTTTGGGGAACCATTCCTATAGGATTGAAATTTTATTAAAAAAAATGTTCGTATTTTATACCGTACTATTGAAACGACTTCTGCGAAACTTGGTTAATTCATTACTTGCACCTGCATGAAGGTTATAGACGGAGGAACATTTATCATATATATGATATAAAAACATGTTTTTGTTAGTTCGTATCCTATGCGCTGCTGTACTGTTCAACCGATTTTGATGAAACTTGGTAAAACGTATTGCTTGCACCTCCAAAAAGGTCATATTTTAAAGTTGATAATTTCAAAAGTTAAACAGCACATCCCATCGAAATTAATCACTCATATATCAAACAAAATAAAATTATTATGATTCATGTCATTCAATGTGATGGAAAGGAAATCAAAAATAATTTGCGAAAGCGATTTTTTTTTCATTAATAAATAATTTTCTACACAGGATGTCATTTAGAGTGCTCACTATTTTGTCTGCAGCAAACCTCACATAGTATTCAGAGTTGATCTCACACATAAACAATAAAATTATCATCGATGCCACTCAAGGTAAGTTATATATAATGAAAATTTTACAGTGCAAACAATAATTTTGCTATTTATTAAGTTAATGAATAAACGATATCTCGATTATACAAATGTATATCGTGTTGATTGCTTCGACAAAAAATACGTTCCGAAACGGTCGTCACTTTATTAAGTGATAAACAGATCAATATCTAGAAACTAATCAAATCGAGCTTCATAAAGAATCAATCAACGACAAGAGAGCAATTAAGTAGATCTTTCACAAACTGCAAATTCATGTGTTTCAGAATCTCAAGATCAATGCAAGTCAAGAACCAAAAGACAACATTTACATACTACCTGATCACGAATATCAGAATTAAAAAAAAAAACTAATTGAGGCAAGAGTGTGCCATCTGTCCTTACAGGAAAATCGGTTTCAGGAAATGTGCAAATTCCACGCATTCCCATTATTCCCCTCAACATTCCTTTGGATTTTAAATGACTGCAGTTTTTATTTTGTATTCTCGGTGACCATCAAGAAGGTGCAAGGTCAATCACTTCAAGTGTGCAGGCTGAACCTAAAAAAAAATCCATGTTTCATGTAACCAGTTGTATGCTGGATGCTACGAATCGGACAGTCAATAAATTTATTTGTTTCTGCTCATGACGGATAAGCTAAAAAATATTGATTACCCTGAAGCTCTTGAATAATAAAGTTAAAAAAAAGAATAAATATTATTTACACTTCTCCTTAATATATCATTTAATTTCAATGAATATATTCATTTCTAATACGGAAATAAATGCTTTTTTTCTATCCTTCTTAATCAAACAGGATAGTTATTTTAAATATCAAACTACATTTCTAAAATTATTTCATCTGCGGCAGTCGCATATTAACGGAAACATATAGTATATGATTTAATACAATTGAGGAAGCATGATCAAGTAAACATAAAATATTCAAAATACAAATACAAAAACATAAAAATATATATGCAGGTAAATACAAAAAAAATGAAGATTGAATAATACGGGGAAAATACTAAAAGCTTTGTTTTCGTAGTTCACCACCCTTTTAAATCTTGAATTATTGTAAATTTTCCTGCATTTTAGTACCTCAGTAGTCCCAATTATTTTGACTGAGATGCTGTCAGAAGTTTCTTTTTATCATCTGAAAACATGATACTGTTTTGACTTGAGGTTTATAAAGCGATTTGAAGGCAAAAAATTATTGAAGTCTGAAAATTTTCAGGCAACAAATTGGCGATTTATTCCCTTTTTTATTTCCAGTATCTATAGTCTGTTAAGTAATTTTATTTTTGAGTCGGCTTTCACAATATATCTTTTGAAATATCTATCGTCTTTTAATGTAGTTTTATTCTGAACAGCATAAACAATAGTTTAACTTTCACAGCATAGTTTTTCCATTATCTACAGTCTGCTAATGTCGTTTTTTTCTAATCATTTACATTTCTTTTATTGTGTGGAAAATATTTTATAAATTTAACACTATCTTATTTTTTCTCTCTCAAAAGTCTACTTTTTATTTTTATTGGGTCGTTCGGAAAGTCATTTCATATTTTTGTGTCAAAATGAAAAGAAATTTTCGTTTAATGAATAAATTATTTATTAAATTATAAAATTGCCATTCTGGTCTAATACCTTTTGCCATTCCGGTCTAATACCTTTTGGTAGTAACATGATTACACGCTCATAAAAGTTTTGGTCTTTGCTGTAAAAAAAACTGATCGAGGTGGTTTTTGGCCTCCTCATTTGAAGGAAAAATTTTGCAAATCAGTTCTGGTACTGATGTACTGTTAACACATCTTCTCCACACATATTGGCTAATTTATTTCTGGCTTGAACAGCATTTTTACCTTTTATAGCAAAAAAGAAAAAAATGACGAAAATGCTGTTTATTGCTCTCCATATTTAAAAGGGCACCATCCAAAAACTACTGCGAAGAATCAGCTGCACTTTTTCACACTCAAGCCTTGCTATATCAGCTCTTAAAACATAAAATGATTTTGCGGTTTAAGTATGAAATTGGGTGCGAAAAATGCAATTAAATCCTTTGTCAGGAAAAAACGAAATTACTTTCCGAACAACCTAATAAATAAATGTTGCAAAACAGAAAATGTAGTCTTTTATGTATTTGTTGAAATCCGGTTTTGAATTTCGATTCTAAACACGTATAACGAAACCAAAAAAAAGCATTAAAACATTATGCATTATATTGTTACATTATTATTACATTATATTACATTTTATGCATATCTTATTGTATTATAATATTATACCATAGTATTATGCATTATATTGTTATGTTATTGCTACATATGTATTATTTGTTATTTTGATGTTTTAATACTTTTTGAATATTACCCAAAATTACTTTAGTTTGTTAATTAATACCATTAATTGAAGAAACTAAACCTTTTTTGACTCGGCAATGTCTTTTTTTCCAAATAACAAAGCATCTTTATGAAAAAACAAAATTTTGTGTATGTGTTTCATATTGCTTGTAGAGCTGGATTAAACCGAGGGATTTATACTCCGTACGTTCACTTAAAACTACCTTAGTGGAATTTTTTTGCAATATTCCAACAAGAGAACTATTTAATTACAGAATTAATAAAATTGAAAAAAAAGTAAATCATTGCAAGCTTTGAATATCTATTGAAGCAATCAAAAGTCTTTTGAAAATACTTATTTTTCATACTCGCTTAGTTGTATAATCTATTTTTCAACATTATATTTTTCTTTAATTTCAATTATATAAACATTCATAAAAATAATTAAAGAAATAATCGAATTAGGAGAAGAATGAATGAAAAAATGAGATAATTATTTTTAACATGATTCAGTTTATTGACTGAAAATTGCCTGTAATTTGCGACATTAGTGACGCAAAAGTCATTCAAAAGGCTAATCAAAAATTGATAAATTTAACATACAGTTATTACTTGAATATCATGATCATAGCAAGAAAGGGTGCTACAAAATCTTTTAAAATCAACTGAAACTTAAGCTGTTTCGGAATATTAATCTTAATGACTTATTAGAGCATTTTTATCACTCAAATTATTTGTATATCATTTTAAAATTGAAAATATTAATACTTCAGCGATGCGAATTTAAATATGCGGGCTTTTTCTTCAAGTGTACTTTTATATTTTATCTTTCATATTTATTATTCATTAATTCAAGTATATTATATATTTTTAAATATACTTTTATATTTTACAACAATGATTTCTATTAGTCTAACTATTACATTTATATGCCTGATACTTCTGTATGTATACACATTTTTGTTGCTTTCATAATTAAGACATTGCTTGCTAATCATTGATGTTTATTAAAACTGATATTTTAAGGAATAACATAAATATGGGCGAATGGAGTAAAAAATTTTATCTTGTATCAAAGATTCATTCTAAAGATTTGAATCATGTTTTCGTAACAAATAATAATCTCAATTTTTAGCCGCTAATTATTTTAACCATCATTGCAGTTGCAATATTCATGGGATATAATTTCAGATTAAGTTCCCACGAATGTGATACATGTAGGGTATCCTTTTGACCATTTTCATTTGTTTTTCTTTTGAAATTATCATACTTCCAACATAAATTCAATGTAAAAGAGATAAAGAGTCAAATTTTAAGAAACTCTTTGTTTGTTAATACTGTATGAAATGCTTACCAGAAAATAGCAGCATTTAAGATTATTTATTGATATTTTTAAAATGTTTGCATCGATGCCAAAAAAAGTTTTTCATCGAAATTGCTATAATAGCAAATTACGAGGCATTTTTACTTGGAATAATGCGAGAAAAATTGAGGGGGGTTTCTTACTCTCTTTTTGTTTTTTTATGTCTTGAGACATGAAAATCGTTTGTCATATTATTATATTATGGATCATTTTTGCATGTTATCTAAACATTTTTAACTCCATTAATAAGTGGTAATTATTTTTTCAATGATTATACTAGAACTTTATGTGGAGGTACTAGGAAATGCAAACTGATTCTGAAAGAAACATGTTTCCTTTTCTAGTTTTTCTTAGCGTGTCATGTCTAAAAACTTCCTTAATAATCTCTCATTTTTGTGAGCATTTAAATCTTTCCTCGTTCTGGATTTCACTTCCTCTATAAATATTTTTAGCGTGTTTGCAGAGAGTTGAGATGTTTTGAGAGATCAATTTATGGTTCAAATTATTTTCGGTGCTAAACGTTACTTAACCGTGAGAGTCATGAAGATGATTTATGCTTATAATAATATAAGACTGCATTTATTTTTGTAAAAAAAAATCTCTAGATCTAAAATATCTCTAATCTAGATCTCTAAAAAAATCTCTAAATCTAAAGAAAATCATTAGAATATTTTAACATGGTTAATTAATCAATATTAGTAATGAAACTTTAAAAATTCTGCTACATTTTTATGAAGGCATTCAAAAAATGTTCCAAAAATTTTTATGCTCTTAAAATGTTTTTGATTCTTTTCTGATTGAACATAATTTTGATTTATGTAGAATGCAATATTTTATATTAATTAAAAGCAACACTCAACATAGAAAGCTATCAGGTAGAAATCAGAATTTTAATTGAATGTGCAGATATTAAATAAAGCCGTTGAAGCAATTTTTGAAATAGGGGAACCATAAATGTCATGATATAATTACTTTTTGGAGAAAGAATCGAAGATTGCCAATATCCTGACATAAGGGTAACACGCCTTCCTCGTGACCTGGTGGTAAAGTCTGTGTTGCGGAGCCATATGGTTTCAGGTTCCAGGCCAGATTTCAACAGACGTGTAACCGGGTCATGTGCACGTTAAACGCCCGGGACATACGCCCTCCCGCGGAGACGGAGGTGCCAGTTCTGGTGTCATCTTCATTGTCTGACCACGGCTCAAAATAACGAGGTCATTCCCACAACAGCCTTAATGTTGCTTTGAAAACGGGATTTTAATATAACTGAATTAAACTAAACAGGGTGTCCCGGTTTCGAGTCCAGTTTCGGTCATGGTTATTTTTCTGTGCATTATCTGTGAGGTGAGTGATTTGCCTCCCCCAGTAAATACGGGTTATGCAAGCGAATATAAAGCATGAATTAGCTAAATCATTCTCTTGGCATTTGTTTACGCCACTGAAAAAACAGGAGGCGCTCACTCGCCTGAATGTTTTGACGTATAAGTGTCAGTGGACCTGTAACTTTCCATAAACAAGACGACATAGAATTGGACACTTGAATACACTAGAAGAAGATCAATTGCTTAAAGCAATTAAAAAAGTATTTGTTTACGCCGGGGAATATAGAATATTTCGGCCATAAATATAAGCCTTTTTTTACTCAGAAACATTTGAATAAGAAATGCATTTTTGAAAATTATTTGCAGTGAATGGAATTGCTAAAGACAATCACTTTTTATTTGACCGACACAAAAGACTTTTTACTGTGAAAGACGAATTCGATAGGCAAATAAATTCTAAAATAAAGTACTATTCGGAGAATTTATTATTTCATGGAATGGCTTAAAATTGGAACAGTTTTGTAAGATAATCCAACATGTAGGAGTTAAATTCAGAACATCTCAGACAATTTTGTTTGTACGTAGGAGTTTTCAACCAAAACTCTTACCTCAAATGTCAACGATTCAATTTCACTTCAATATTCTAGTAACAGAGCAAATACTTTATCTTTGAACATAATTTTAATTTGTTTTGCGTTCTCTGTGTTGGAAATTTAAAAGCCGAAAAAATACACTTCTGAAAATTAAAAATTGATAGATATTTACTTTTTAAAAACTTTATCGTAAAAGAATTACCTTTTAAGAGAATAATCCATTAGAATTGGAAACAGTTTTGAATATTTGATGCTGATTTTAATCAAACTCAGTTCAGTTATCCTTTAATTTTAAGTGAAATAATTTCAATTTCTGTGCTCAACAGACTACATTTATTATCAGAATTATATTAACAATATTACATACACAAATTATTTCTGTATGCCGTATAGAAATGCAAACCGTTGGAGGCTTTAAATTCACATATATAAGTAAGTGTATGTAGTGATAATCTTTCATAGATTTGTAGGCTTTAAAAATGCTAAAATATTAAGCTAGGAATAATTTAGTGCGACTTATTACCAAAGAAATTAAGTGAGGATGTTTTGATTATTCCTTTTAATTAATTTTTTTTGGGGGGGACCAAGATAGCCTGGTTGGTACTGCTTTGGACTCGGATTTCTTGGGTTTTGAGTTCGAACCAGTCAGCGGAAGATTCCCTATGTGTTATTGAGGCTGGAGCACGCATAAATCTGTCATGGTCACAAAATCCTCCAAGTCTGGAGTAATACCACTGGGGATACTGGATCACAGATGATCGCCCTCTGATTCAGGTTTGAATTATGATCAGGGAAGGAATGAATGTTCACCCCATAAAATGGTTGTCACACATGAGTAGCTAAGTCATACTCTTAGTCCTATAAGGCGCTATTGAAAAGAACAAGAAATGCAAAAATTTAATTTTAAAATCCCTGACAAATTAGTCAGCAGGCTTGTCAATGATAAGCGTTATTAGAAACAATAACAACATAATTAATCTTCAGAATTTACTAAAATATTTTTAGGAATATGATATTATAAATTTGAGAGCCATAAATGTGTAATATTTTAATTATTTATGTGTAATGAATGGTATACATATATAATTAAATAATGGTCTAATGTGTTGGTGTGAATTGTCATTTCCTTTTTAATAAAGATAAATGCATCATTAATCTTATACTAATTCCAAGGCTGTTATAAAGACTAAAATGTGCCATCTTTAAAGAAAAGAAATGTCATCCAAATATCACCTAGAAATAGAAAAACTTATCTTTTTATACTAAGGGTTAGGTTGTTATCTCGTGGTATTTTCAGACAAAACTCACCAATATTGTTTTATATTCGGAAGAAAATTAAAGAAATTCTTCAACACAAAGAAATACAACAATCAGCAATTGTTAAAAAATTCTCATTGGTTTACAATTAGAATAATATTAGTTAGAACCAACTAGAAGATAGAACTGATGGTCATTAATGTTCAATAACTTACAGAGTGAAGAGGGAATTTTCCATTCTATAACTGGAAAACATACCGTGGAAATTTATCAGCATTATTACGTTGAAAAGTCGATATTTTCTGTGAAAATACGAAAACTTAAAAAAAATATTTTTAATGTTTGAGCAGCTTTCTTTAAAAACCATTTACATTTTTTTTACCCTATTCTGTGTGGAAGTTATATTGCTTTTTGAATTTGAATTTACAATATATTATATTTATATTTGTACTTTTTACTGCTAATTAACATCTTTAAATGCTGTTTTGCCAAATTATAATCTTTAATAGAATTTGCTTAAGTAAAACAATATAGAATTTAAATTTTCCAATGTAATTTTATTCAAATTTGATATAATAATTTTTCAATTTGTTGTATAGTTCCTTAATTAGGAAATAAATAATTTATTTATTAAGAATATTTTACATTTATTTCAATGCTAAAAAAAGAAAATATTATGTTATTTATTAGTAGAACAAAATTAAATACTTGATCAAAATACAGCTGAATTATTGATTCAGCAGCATTTGGATTATATATTTCAAAGTTATCTGCAAAACTTTAAGCAAATAATTAAATAAACCTCTATATTAAAAGATTTTTGCTTTAATTTAGAAATATATTTTCTTTTTCTCTTTCAATCTATTTGTAGCCAGCATAATAATAATAATAATAATTAGTTATTTTTTTCCAGTTTTAAGCAGAGTTTTGTCTTTTTACAGGTACAATTTAATTTCATAGATACTTTTGCAACAAGTTTATATAAAAAATTAAAAAACTATTCTTGAACATTAAAAAAATAAAATCAATCCAACCTTAGTCACATTGGAGTCTTAACTATAGGAGATGTTTTAATTATCAAAGAGTTCCAGTCTTAATAATTGGAGATGAAATGCTCACTTTGGTGTCAAAAACTTTTAGGTTCCATTCCAAAGTTCCCTACAGAGGTCTGGAACACATCTTATCTCTCTAGTTCGTCATTCTTTTCGACCGATATTGGAGAAGTTTAGAAAGATGAGGCCAGTTAAGAAATCACTTTTACAATTTATAACTAAGTATCTAGACTCGTGTAGCTGCCCAACCGGACATACATCTAAATATACCCCAGGAAATTAGAAAAATAATAAATTGAGCTGAACTCATTTTCGGAATCTCGATACTTAACAAGTTTATTATTATTTCGAATTCATCTCCATTTTTTTGTATTTAAGCTTATATTGTATTCTGCTTCTCTTGAATTAAATATATAATTTATTCAGCAACAAAATATAAATATATTTTTATCTTGAGTGCGAGCTCGTGATCTGAATCAAATATATATGATACAACATTTCGCTATTTGTACTTTTTACACTCCTTACAATTTATATATTCATATCATTGAGGAATTGCATTACTTCAGAAGCAAATTTTCAATATAATTTCCTGTGGGATTCTCTTGTAAATGTCAATTTTATTCCATCTACTTTTATTTTACCTTCAATAGAAAATGCAAAACGCTTCACTGAAGTGTGCTATTTCCAGACAATTCCCTTTACATTTTGTTTGTATAAAAATTAATGTATTTCATAAACGAGTTTAGAAGTTGAAAGAAGTTTTTCCAAATACATTTTTTCTATAGCTTAGCAGTAATAATTTTTTAGTTTAGAATGATATAACAGTAGATTTATCTAGAGTACAAATCAGTCTTATAAAGTTTATAAAACTAAATTTGAAAAATGCTTCAGTAGATTGTGTTATGTTCAGACAGTTCCAGTCACATTTTGTATGCAGAAAAAAATGATTGTATTTCAAGTACGTTTTGGGAAGAAAATGTTTTTCAGATAAATTTTTTCTAGGGCTTAGCAATAATAATTTTCTTGTTCAGGATGATCCAAATGTAAATTTTAGTTTCATAATTTTTATAAAACTGAATTTACAAAACGTTTCAATAAAGTGTGTTGTCTTCAGATAGTTCCCTTCACAGTTTGCATATAGAAAGCATTTTTGTATTCCATGCATGTTATAGGAAGAATTTTTTTTCAAATGGATTTCTTTTCAATAGCTTAGTAGAAATAATTATCTATTTTAGAATTTATAGTTTTTTTTTCATAATATAATCGACTACCTGAGAGGGTACCATTTCAAAATGTTTCATGAGATATTGATTCACTAATATTCCGAAAATTTCGAATTTGTATTTTAAAGTAACATCAAAAAGAGCGACTGAATGCTTAAAATTAGTGATACCATTTGAATGTTATATTTGCTCATTTAGTGCAAAGAAAAAAAATACAAAAAATACTTTTTACTATATTTAAATGATGGCTAAGTTGAAATTTTGAAAGTTAGAATAAGAACCAATTAAATAAATGTAATGTAAAAGTCATCTAATTAAATTCCTTTTAATATTTTATGATAAATGATCACTGGAAATTGTGAGATTTTCTGTCTTTATTATTTGTAATGCTAATTTCCTTTTTAAAAAGGAAAGAAAGTCAAAGTACATCTAAAAAATTCAAAGGAAAAAGAATTAAGTTATGTGGCTTTTTACACACTGTGACAAGACAAGAATCCTTTATGTAATTATTTATTGCCATAGGTAATTTAGATCATGGATTAACTTTTTAGATTTGCTTGTTCTTTATCGATGTGATGGAAAGTTAGCTCTATCATAAAAAAAGTTTTAATAAGTAGATAAGTAGTCCTTCAACAAACAATGTGTCAAAATTTAATGAAAAACCATTTTTTAAAATAAAGTTTGACTTATTACTTCTGGCACAGCGAAAAGAAATTGCCTTTTTTATTTTACTGTGCACCCGCATGACAGTGAAACATTATTTAGCTGGAAGAAAATATTAACTTTATGAAACAAGCTAATAAGAATATGTTTTTCCATAACATTGCAATTTTTCTAGAATAAAATTAGAAATGCTCTGTAAAAAATATTTTTTCGAAACTTCAACCAACCTTTTTCAACGATCTATTTAATATTTTCCAAGTTAAAACGAAAAAGGCAAATTTAACGAATTCTTTTTGATTAAACTACAATGTAATTTGCTCATCAATCTTATTTTATTCTCTAAATTGTTTATTTTGCCTCATCAAAATTTCCGTCTTACTTCTACTAAAGCTACTATTTTTAAGGATTATAAATTTGATTGACGAGTGTAGTTTATTGAATTATTAATTGGTTTTGTACTGTTTTACTTTGTTTCCATGTCTGAAAACTTATAAAAGATTACAGAGATTATTAAATAAAATTCTTTTCCGTAACTTTCGGCATCAAAAAAAAATCACGCTATCAGATATTAGATGAAATAATGAAAATAGCTTGAACTTCAGATAAACAATGTAATCTATTTTTGAAAATTGGATAAAAATAATTTTTAAGAATTTACTATAATTTAATACAGCAATTGATCTTGTGTAATTAAAATGATAATTTTTTTAAATTTTGAAATGGTGTAAAATTTATTTCTTAAAAAGAATATTTCTTGCACCTATCGCGTGTAAACACCAAACTATTATAATTTAAATTTCATTAAAATTTGCAACATACAAAATCAGTATATGTAAAATTAGTTTCAAAGATAAAAATATATAATTAAAATATGTACTATTTTGCGTATACGATGAACAGTCGAAAGTATTATAAATGGGGCGGTTTTCATGATAAAAGCGAGTATTTCAATTGTGCGTCTTTAACTAAGAAGGGTTTTACTAATTAATGTGATTTATAATGTAAAAAAATTGAAAAAATTATAAATTAACTTTTAAAAATAATCAAAACGATTTCCAAAATAAAAAAATACATGTTTTTGTAATTTTTTCATAATATTTTTTTTTTCCGAATTTCGGTAAGCATTTAGATATTTTTTTCATTACACTTATATGAAAATGCTATATTATATATGTACAGAATTAGTGTTCAAGCAATTTGTATATGTCTAATCTGTCTTATTTCTAGGCAGAAATATTATTTCAAATGCTTATTTATTATTAAAGTATTTGATTTTTTTAAAGATTTTAAAATCATCTTACTGAACATTTTATTTCGATTTTAAAAACTTTGAAACAAAATTTGACCATTATCATTATTATTTATTAATCTAATGTTTGAGGGATTTCATGCAGAAACATTATTGTATCTTTTTGATTTGCTATTTTGTAAGAAAGTTTTTTTCGAGCTTCTTTACATATATTTTTTCTATATATATTTTTATTGTTTTTTTCATTAGATAAAATTTGCCAGTAGTAAAAAAATCCTTAAATACACCTCACATTGCAATTATTTAAATATAGAATGACCAATCACATGAATTTAAAATTATTATACCTGGATACTATTAGTTGCTGGAAATCTTTAATTAGGTGAAAATTAGGAAAATGAGAGGTGGAAAGGCTTGGTGAAATTAAAAATGTGTTTTTTCACTCTCTTTAAGAGAACTCGATTTTCTGGTAAAATAGTAATATGCTTGAAAGCCTTTATACTTAACAACAATTCGACTTGAAAAAAGCAAGTTAAGTGTTGAATGACTTCTAAATAAAATGCTTATATTAGAATTTGATCCTACATTCTTAGAAAATCAGGGAACTCTTATTTCAGATAGTTTTTTTTATTTACCTTAATTTTCTAGTTCATGTTAGAAATATATTTTTTCTTATCGCATATCTGTGCTAATTTAAATTAGTGTGAGAATTAATTCTTTGAATTTGAATAAATAATTCTCTCTTTATTCGAACCGAAAACTGCCCGATGATTGATTCAGTTTGACCTAAGACCTAAGTGAATTTCGGGGCAATGAATTTTGGAACTCCAAACTCTTCGGATAAGGAACCCTATCAGCAATCCATCATAGCTCGTGGATGAGTGTTATACAGATTGGAAAACGATCTCACCAGTTTTTAAGAATATTAATAACAAATGATGTCTTCTCTATTTTATATTCATTACATTTTTTGAAAATCGTATTCTTCACTGACATCTAGACTTATTCTTGAAATTTATTGTTTTTCTATAAAAAATATATTAGAATACATAATTTATATTACAAAATATTGAAAACAGAACATTTCACAATTATCGACTCAAATTATTAACCAGCATTATGTAGAAAATACATTTTAATATGTTAGCAGATGACCCATTTTAAGAGCAAACAATTTTTATCGAATACAATTGAACATTGTTACTAAACATTATTTTTATTGAACTGTTTCATTTTTGAAATAAATCATAAAATATTGCTATATTTAGTATTAAAATAGATCTTTAAATAAAATGTCCACAACAAAAAATTTAATGAAACATTATTACCCTCAATTTTTGATTCTATGTTTTTATACACTTTTCCATTTCATTCTTTATATTATGTGCTTAGAAATTATGACAGATAAATTCTGTTTTCCATTTCGATGTCTCCCCCTGGTATTTGAAATTGTTGGAACAAAATTATACACTCGAACAATAATTTAAAGCTTGTGGGACGATAATTTATCATTCCACAAGCTTTCATTGAAGTGGATTTGTCGTCTTTGTATTGAAAAGCAATCTTACCGAGTGATTCTTGCCACGCATCATCGGCTGGGGGAGCGTCCTTGAAACGAAAGGACCATCAACGATATGTGGTGATGGTCCTCTTGTTGTGATATCAAAGCACAGAACCATCATCAAGAATGCGGCGAGAAATCAAAGCATAGAGTTTCGACGGATCTAGTAATATAAAGTTCGAGTTCAAATACTTGAATGTCAAAACGTGAACATTCGAATTTAGCACTTGAATTTGGGACCGATAAAAATCAGAACGACATCCTCTTCAAAAGAATTCAAATGGTGCAATAGATTAACATTATATTTTTAAAAATTAGGAACAGACTCGCCATTTTAACGATGAATGACATCTTAAGTAGCACTCAAATGTACAAATTTTCCCATATTATTGATGGATTTATTGCGCATACATAGTCAAACCATAAGGAAAGCAATTCTCGAGTTTTGAACGGGAGTCAAAGATCTTTAATAGTGACTTCAGGATCAGTTAGGAATGAAACTAAAATGCTGAAGAAAGAAAAAAAAAATGAAAAATTAGGGAAAGGAAATGAAATGATGATGAAAGGAAAATGAATTGTAAAATTAATGAAACGAGCTGAAATGATATCGAAAGGAAAATGAAATGTGAAATTAATGAAAGGAAAAAATGAAATGCAAAATTAATGAAGGAAATGAAATGATGATGAAAGGAAAATGAAACGTGAAATTAATGAAGGGAAAAAATGGAAGGAATTAATGAATAATTTAGGGGGTAAAAGCTAACTTGTAATTTGAACGTGCCATTTTATCAGAATGTCTTTCAGTGATTTTAATTTAGTTAGTTTTGAATTGAAACTTTTTAAAAAGTTTCATTTGCAGGGCATATATTTATCAAAGAAAATTATTTATAAATATTTCGTAGATAATTAACTGAAATACCGATAATAACTATTTTAGGAGCTTTTATAAGAAATAACCATAATACGGATGGCAAAAATGCATCGAAAAATTGTTTAATATTACCACACACGATAAAATAAAACACCAAACTGTTTTATTATAATGATCTAATAGCTTATTTTAGTAGATATTTTATAGAATATTCTGAGAATGAAATAATTCTCTTCTCAGATGCAATGCTACATAAGGGTGGATCGCCTGTTAAAATCTTTTAAATTACAGAAATTAAATTATTACTATACTAAAAAGTTTTCCTTCGAATAAGGGCTTGTACAATAAAACTCTATTAGCCCTTTACTATTTTATTTTTCAACAAAACTGATCCATCTGTTTACTAATTACATTACAGATAATTTTTAATCTTGGCAAGAGCTATTTCATATGGGACAATAATGTTGATTCTTAGAATGAAGGCAAGATCAGGAGTTCTCACAGATGTTGTAAAGCTAATGAACAAATTGTCAAATAACTCGGAAACATTGCGAAGTCTTTTACCAGTGTCCAAAAACACACACACACACAAATAACCTAAGTTATTATTTTTCTTTCCTTTAATATAAGGAATTCTTCTTTCCTTTCTGTAAGAGACGCTTCTAAACTAATTTACAAAAGTCGACGAGAAAGTTTATTATGTTTTTGGAGAGCACAATTTATCTTTAATGGAAAAACAATAATTTTTGGTAATAACGTGCCAGAAATCTTACAGAACTTGAAACTTAAAAAAATGTAAGTAAATGTTCTTAGTGATGCATTCATGCCAAAAGCTCATGCAGATAATTTGCACTCTTTTGATAATCAACTTTACCTTTTATTTACAATATAATTTAAAAATACAATTTAAATCCAGCTTATGTCTTCGTAATATGACTATTTTCCCTGATGGTATTCAAAAGAAAATGATGATTGTAAACCAGATAGGAAGAATTAATATAAGCTAAAAGTAAAAATTGAATATAATTAATTATTAATTAAATTAATTAAGATATTTCGTTTAGTTAAAAGTATTCTTGAATTCCTAGAGATTATCCCGCAAGCAAGCTTAACTGCTTAATTGTTTTGCCCGAATGCCAAACGTGCCTCTATTTATAATAGTTTGATAGTTGTAAGTATAAAATAAACAATTTATAACGATTATAATTCAATATCAAAATTATTTCGAATACATAGATATATCATGTATTCAATGGATTTCCATTTGAATAAAAATAAGAAAATATACCCAAAAGAGAAGGTGTCGTCTTATTAGATAGTTAAGAAAATAAAACAGTTAAGAGGTCAAATACCGGTGCAGAAATATTGACAGTAACATAATTCAGTAAATAAAGGGTTAAGGATGAAATTTTAGCCATTCCACTTAATAATTGAATTACAACAATTCACAAATGTGTTCATGAAATACTAGAGTAATTATCTTCGTGTGTAATTGTCCACAGTAACTTTTATTGCTTCGCATAAAATTAATATTTAATTGCATACTTTATTTATTCTCACTTGAACACCTGTTCAGCATTAATTATAAAACATATGAAATGCAAGATTGTTTCCAAATAATTTGGAAATAATGATAAATTGCTTTAAAAGTGTTTTGAGTAAGAACAGTATTTGAGTTTCACTTTACTTGCTTTTATCATAGATTTTATCAACCACTCTTTAGATGAGAGTTTTCTGAAGTACACTTAACTTTTTTGTTATTATAATAAGAGTTATTTTAACTTCTTTTCAGTATCAGGTTCTTTATTTTTTATTTATTTATTTCTTCTTATTATTATTTTGCACACTGATATATAAAAGCAGATTCCTTAAAAATGGTGCTGAGTCATCGATATTTTTATGGTCCTTGATGATCATCGATATTTTTGTGAAGTCCTTGATAATCAATGATATTTTATACTTCGCTATGTTACTTAAAATATACCTCGGAGCGAACTGCGTTACGAAGGTATAAATTCTTTAGTGGCTAACTGGAAATAAAGAAATGTGTTTATTCATATATTCTTTTTTTTAATCTCAAGCTCTCGATTTTTATTTTCTATTTATGAAGAATTCTAATGGAAAGGTTTAAATTCATTGTTTGTCGAGGGTAATTCTTGATTTTGTTTAAATATATTTTATTTTGTTTCTTAAGATTAGAAGGGAAGGGTGCAAGTGACGTGGTATAAGGGGTGGCGCGTTTTTCCCTCGATCTGGGCATCTTGTTCGGGGCATTGTAGTTCTTCATCTGTGCTCTCTGAGGTGTGTGAATGTGCCCCGCCCCTGTAAAAAGGAGGTGTGCAAACAAATGCGATACATAAGTAGCTAAGGCATACTCTTGACCCTAGATGGCGCTATTGAAAACAAGAGATGAGTTTCATATCGTTTCACTTTATTCGAATTGCAAAGCAATCATAGTCAATTATTACAGCAATCATAGTCAAAGACCGAATGCTGCAATTCATACATTTAAGATTGCCACTACTATAGTTTAAAGTTTTTCTTTTTGTTCTTTCTTTAAATTATTTGAAAATTCATGCTAATGACTGATTTATTAGCAGCAGAATCTAACATGGTTCAGGAATATCCAGTAGGGTTAAAATGCGCAAGAATAAAGTTTGGACCTTTTCGAATTTCTAGTTTCATATTGACTCTAAAGCTATTTTATCATTGCAGTCATCGTTGCTTTGTAAGAGATCTCGGAAGTAACTTTGGGCATTTAAGAAAAAGTAATATTTCAAATCATTAAATCTTAAGGTACTTGAGTATAAAAATTTTAAGTTATTGCGAATAAAAAACACATGTGATATGAAACATAATGCCTCATGAGGGAAAATATAAGGGCGTTCCATAAAATAATAGTTTGACGGCATCTACAACCAAAACGAATGAATGAAATGAAAAGCAGACTATGAAAGCCTTCAGAAAATAATTTCAACAGCAAAAATTAGTGCTAAAAGTTGCCTATAAGAGAAATATTGGCGCTGTTGCATGTACGAAAGGGAAATATTCATATCGGATAGATTATGTAAAAGTTAATGTTGAGTAATAGTTTACAACTTAATTTTAGACACAATTGGGAAAAATATTTTTGTTTGTGTTTTGGTTTGATCATTATTTCGATGTTTTTTTTATGAGAGCTTTCTCCAAAGATAACAAAACTGACAAAAAGTATAATAAATTGAATGCCATTAAGTGAATGTGAATGTTAAATATTCTTATTCTGACTAATTAATAAGCATTCTCAATTTAGGTTATGACAAAATATTCTGCAAAGATTCATGAGATCAGATTCAATTTCGACAAGACATTGATGAACATTTTCCTGTTAAAGTGATTTTATATTTAATCTTTTTAAATTTATGTTTGTACAATTATTTTTTGTCTTTAAATCGAATCTTGTACATTATTTGTTTGCATAATTATTTTATTGGCTTTATATAAAAGCTATTTTAAGTTTGCACAATTGTTTTGAAAAAAAAATTCATAAGTATTACCAAACTTTATGAAAATATTGAAAATAGGGTGTAACACACACAAAAAAAATGAACAGTCTTTGGATTATTAATGGAGACCTATGGTTTGATGAACATTGCTTTATAGCATTTTCAGCCTGGGAATAGTTTGTCTTGGTCATTAGTTTCCAATGGAATAAGAAATTTCGAATCAAAACTTTCACCCTTAATTATATGTGTAATCAGTTTATCTCTTGTAACAAGGATCACTGAAATCATTATATGTGATTTGTACTTAAATTCTAAATTCAGTTCCTCAAAAAGAGAAATTGTTTCTCTTTCTTTGGCCAACAAGAAGGATTTTAATAGAATAATATGTTTATTCACAAGTTGCCGACAGAAATATTTGGCAGTGCTAAAATGTCGTTCTTCTTTTTTTTGCATCAAAGATAAGTTTATAATTGTTGCTAACTTAATACTAATTTTTTTCCTAATTTTTCTAATTAATGATATTAAATGAATAATACTAATTAATTAATTTAATTTTGAAATGCATCTATGATTTTGTTTAACATTTTTTTAGTAGTCTTTTAAGTCCATAATAATTTAAAACAATTTTTGTTAAAATATGAAAATGCATGCATTTAGGAATAAATATGTATAATATCAAAATTGTCGGCTATCCAGCAGACTGATTGATTTTAATCATATAATAAAAAATTCAAATCTGCCATCAGAAACTTCAAGTTATCTTGCGAGAATATTACTTTTTTTTAGTCACGTGGTATTAATCTGATAAATGTCATGTTCTCTTATGTTTCATGTTTCGCAATCATCGACATTTAGAAAATCAATCCTTTTTAACCACCTCAAAATCAATCGAGCTCTAATTTTTTTTCTTGAGGTCAGAATTTCTTTTCGTGACAAACTGGTGTGAAACAATAATATAGCTATCAGATTATGCATGCATCAATATTTAGAAAAAACGGGCGTTCTTTCTTTTATCAAAATTGTTCGAACGCCAATAATTTCCCATCAAGGACAGATTTAAAAAAAAAATTAGATTGTTTGGAATGATTACTTGAACATTGTATTGTTTATAAACTTTCCATATCCCTTTTTTCTTTTCGCGTTTATTCACAATATGTTCTCTGTGCTTTTTCAGGCTTAGCTTCTTACGAGCCAACCCTTTATCGCCCAGACAGGAGAATCAGGTGCATGGTAGACATTCGTACAAAGTTGTTGCTTTTTGTTTGCGATATCAGCTTCTAATTATCTTAGAAGTGAAAAAATTGATGCTCCAAAAGCAATAAATCGCCAATTCTCTACTCGTCCATTCTCAAGCTTAACAAACTAAAAACCGAAATGTTCTCACTTTATAAAAAACACACGAATCTTTATCTTTAATAAAAGAGAATGATAGTGTACAGAAAAGTCCATATTGAAAAATAATTCGTTTTTATTACTTAGAAATGTTTATTAAAACCGGAATGAAATTTATTCTGATCAGTAATTAAGGCAATATAGCAAATAAAGAAAATAACTAAAAACAAGTATCGAAAATTCTTCATGTTTTTCATACAATGGAATAATCGAAAGAGAGTTCCACAAAACATACAACATGTGTAAATCTCATACAAGTGAAAGAAGATAGTATTTTAGCATAGTTCATTTTTCTCGTTGGAATATTAAAAATAAAAAATGTAGTTTTGCTATCGAAAGAAAGAAACGCCTGAAATAAAACAATAACAGAAAAAAATCAAAAGTATCTCTCAACCCCCCCTCCCCTTCTTTACATAGGCAGGTACCTGAAAAGGTTTTGAAATCCTGGATCATGGATGGATGGAAAAAATGAGTAGAAAGTTCCTTTCCCTCTTTTTTGGAAATGGAAATGGAATTCTAGTAAATAGACAATGTGGACGTTGCATTTTGGAACCGTTTTTGTCTCTTATATTTTTTCTGTGGATTTAGTATTGTATTTTCGGAAAGAAAGTGTTTTTCTAGAGTGCTGAAAACATTCTATTCTGTTGGAAAACAGATTGTATAAATACATCTCTAAGATATGCAAAGGAAAAATTATTGAACAATTAATTTTTGACAGATATTAAATAATACTGTGTATAGTTGGAATTTTAGAAATTATATTTCGATTCAGCTGAACATCAGTAACTGGAGGTTCTTGTAATTTTAATTTTAATCAGAATTTCGACAATAAAAATAATGAGAAAGATACAAAGATATATTCTTTATTAAATATTAAAAGAAATGTCATATCAGTGTCAGAAGGAACGCATTATCATATAGTTTCAAATACATGTTTCTCCAAAAGAATACCTTTTATCTACCTGGTATAGAGTAGTTGGGAAATATTAACAAATGACACGAATTTAATATTTTTTGAATCTATCACGTGAGCCTTAGATATGGCGATAATTTCCTGACAATAATATCCGAAAATTGAATTTGTATTTTAGATGCGTTTTTTCCCAACCCATTGAAATATAAAATTATATAGGACTACAATTGTAGACCCAAAATTACAAAACATATCCGACTTATTTAAGTGATTGAGTTTCTAAGTTATTACCTACTTTTGAAAGAAAAATAGATAGATGGTCAGGCCTTTGTTGGATTTAATTCAAGATTTCACAGGTGTCTACACTACAGATATTGAATATGCGAACCGAATTTTTATCATTTTGCTCCTTCAGCTTGTAGTTATAGTGATAACATATATTCAAATAGTCAGATAACTTTTGAATAAAGACTGCTCAAAATTTGATAGAAATTTACAAATTTGGTATTACCATATATTAAATTTCCTTTGTCTAAGTAGAAGCTTTTTTTTAATTACCTTTGACACGGACATTTTCCAAAAATGTGTTTTGGACTGAGGAGGGTATAAAATATAAAGATTCTTCAAAACCTCGAGATATATTACATAGAATACAGCACATTTTCAAAACTCGTATTAAAAATATGCCTTATATTGAAAATTAATAAAAGGGCTGAACGTAATATGCTGAAAACTAACATATAACTAACATACATGGAAAAATAAACCTATTTTGTATATTTTGATTATTGAAAAAGGAAAAAAATCTCTAGGCGAAATATTTATTGCAAAAATGGAACTACTTAAATTTCGCTTCAACAATTATACATGCTAACATTGCTGATGAATATTCTTAGAATATTCTGAAACAAGTAATATATAAATTGTTTTTTAAAATTCAATTCCTACTTATTTTCTTATATTGTTTCAATTTATATTTTATATCATCCTATATTATTTATGATCCGGTGTCTCGTCAGTAATCTCAGAGCTGGGAGATAAACTTGGCGACACTTTTGAGACTTGACGAGGGATTTAGCTCCTTTGGTGATAAACTTGGTTACCATTTGGCGTCTGTAGTTATCAAATATAAATTACTGAAAAATTTTAATTAATGAATTAATATTTGAAAAAAAAACTGTATTAACATCAAGTGTCATTGACAACAAACTTATTTGAGTGGATGAATAATTTTATTAACGCTTGGAAATTTGAACACAATATATAAATCTATATAGGAAGAGTGTGAAATAATAGTAGGAATTGAAAAACAATTAAAATTGATAAAGCATTAAATGACATTATTTTAGTATGATCTAAATTTCCTTTTTCTGTTGCGGTAGCTATGTTGGTAAGAATTCAATGTTTTGTTTCATTTTTTAAAATCAATTGTATCTTCGAGGAGTTGTTACCCCTCTTATAAATTATGTAAATGATGTTATATTTTGTAAATTATGTTCCAATTTGTGTAAAAATGTGTTTATATAAGACAGTTATAAAACTACCACAACAATTCCGGTAATTTATCAATGCATTCATACTAATTCCATATAACATATGAAAATCGGTTTGATAAAATTCAAAGAAATCAATAAAATATAAACTTCTGAAAGCTCACTCCATTGTACCTTTAAATAATACCTTCTTTTATTGAAATGAAATTTTATTTACTTTTGGTTAGCGGAACAATAAAATTTTGCTTTAAAATGATCGATTTTATGACATTACGATGATAAATTACAATTGCGAAGAAAATCCTAACTCTCTTATAAAAAGACGCCTTTGTTAAAGAAGAAAAATATTAAAGCAAATCCATAAACTATGAAACACATCTTTTGCTCTATTAAAATATCAATGTAAATTATTGAAGTTTAAGTATTGCTGTTTCTTCTACAAAAGCTTGTTTCCACAATGTGAATTTCAAATGTCAAAAATTCTAAAAGAAAAACTGTAGGAATAATTAAATTATATTCATATTAATTATACTGTAGTTTAAAATCTCACCGTTACTTAGCTTAAGGAAAATTCTTTCAACAAATGTATATAATGCCCAGATTTGCAAAGGTTTTAAAGATTCATTGCTTCATTGCTCATTGCTTTTAATGTGACTTGAAATTATAAAAAATTCAACTTTTAATCTTTAAAGATGTCTCTATATTATAGATCTTAAATATTATTGCGCCTAACATAATGTACCCTTGTGTATCTTCGATTGTTCTACTGGTATGTCATTACGACTATGACTAAAAAAAGTAGTTATAGAGTAGATGGACGAAAATCTGCATTATAAGAAGACTGCGCATGAATTACAGTTGTCAATCAAGACTTAAAGATAAATATCAATTTATAATTTAAACTACATAAAAACATAGTCTGCTTTCAAAATAAGATAAAAATAAATTTAAAAAAAGTCATGTTTTCCCACATTTTTGTATTTTACCATAGGCGGTATTATTTATATTTGGCAAAATTCTGAGACAATCACTTTTGGTGTTGGAGGTTTTTTTCCTTGCTCTAGGGAAAAAAATTAAATGCATTCGCTTTCGTGTACATTTTCATGGTTAAAATCCCAAATTATTTTTTAAATATGGTAGAAGGAATAAAAATTTCATGAAAGTAAAAACGGCATGGTTCAATAGGCCTCTTTTCTTTAAATTTTAAAATTGTATAAAAGAGAAGTTTGGCCCATAAATAAATCTTCTCCAATGTGCGAACTGTTTGAAAAGAAAAATCGAATGAAAATTTTGTACAGTAGTGTTCAAAAATTTACAGCTAAGCATTAAGACCCATCTCTAGAATAAAATGTACTTCCATTACTTTACTTGTGTAAAGTCATTTATCAGCTTTGCAACTTACCATTCATGCCAATATAATTAAAAGTATCACATTTAAACATAATTGGTACCAATACAATTTAATCATAGGAAGTAGAGTATAATTAATTCTTCCAATAGATGATTATATTATAAATGTTTTTGTAATCTTAATGCGATACTGGCCAAGAAAAATTATGACAGTTCTTCGACGAGTTTCATGTGGCGGTTTCAGTTTGTAGTTTAATCTATAAAACTTGCTATGTGGTAAAACAGAAATAAAACGAGACACCAAAAAAAATCTGAAGAAACATTTTATAACACTACATACTTTTTGTTAGCATTCAGGATTTAACTCAGAAATTCTTTTATCCCCTTTTCAGAAATACTGTTGTATATATTTTATGTCAGAAATTTCAGAGCAACTTTTACAATGACAGCTTTCATAGATGTCAGGGAGGAACAGCATAGCTATGATAGTTTGTTTACTGAATGCTGCAATTGCATCGATCACTGTCACAATTTGTTGTGATTTTAGATTGGAAAATTACTATGTTTATAGAAGATAAACAAAATGAAGAATAAAATCAAGCTGGTAGTTTTTCTTTTGACATTCTGATTTTTTTTCAAACTGAAGTACTTTTTTAAAAAAATGTAGCTGTGTTGTGTTTTGCATGTCTTGTATAAGGGCATGCGTGCTTAACAAATGCAAATAATTGCATTTCTAGACCTATGCTATAAGTTTATAAATTAATTATAATTAAATTTTGATTCATTATAAAGGGCGTCAACGGGATGAGAAATGAAATATCGGTTACATAATTTCAAGATGTTTATAATAAATGAATAAAAAATGTAATAAAGAATAACATGTATAAAACAATAAATAAAAATAAAACATTCTTTAATCACTTCATATTTTGTAAAATAATATAATTTTTTTACAAAAATATGAAAGACAAAATTCATATTCTAATAATATGAGTCACTAAAAACATTGATATAAGGATTCAGATTAAAATTGAAGCGATCTATAAACATTATGGTGAAACGATCACTGTATACTAATATAAATAAAAGCTTCGCTTTTAAATTAATTTTATTGTTTCTCCAGAAGAATTTTTTCCGTAAATATTGATTTATTAAGAAAATAGATCCTTCATAAAAGTTTGAGAACATGGAAATTTTTCTCTCTGATAAACTTTCATTTCTAACAAAATTTTAATATTATACCTTATTTTTTAGAATATATCAGTAACTTTTGGCATAACTTTCAATATTTTTTCTTTGAAAAAGTGAATGATTTTTATTTCATTTTGACGTTCTATTAATATAGGTGATTTTATCGTATAAATATAGCTGCCATACTTAAAAGCATAAATCAAAGAGTAATAGTAATCCAAGCAGCGGAGCCTTAGATTTATAATTTTTAAAAACCTTTATTGCACAAAATTTAAGATAATATTTTGTAACTAATAGCTAGTTAATTTAAACAATTACAAGAGATAATATTAATTTAAATAAAATAATAAAAATAAAATTCATGGTTACTAAAAAAAAAGAGCAAAAAGTCAGTTTCCCCGCAAATAAAGCCTTTCACTGTCTGAATGATAACGAAGCATGTTTTTGCTGGTGCATATGGGCCAGCATCTTCAGATATTGCGTCAGTCAATGAAATACTGCGCCAGTCAATACAATAATGGAAAATCGATAAGAAAGTTTGCTGGGTCATTTAGTTGTGGGAGAGCTCGGAACAGTAAAAATCACAAATTTAACAGACATTGGGGGAATGGTACCTTCTGTCTAATTTTAATGCATCGAAAAATAATTTAAGAATTTACGTTTACAGTTACAAATCAAAACCAGCAATATGCTATTTCCAAAAAAAAAAAAAAAAAAAAAAAAAGACTGTAAGATTCAAAAAAGCACAAATTATATATTCTTCTAGAAAACAAAAAAACTTGTTTATAGTTTTAAATTTAATATTTTTTTAAATGGGTTAATATTTGTTATTATATATATTTTTTCTTTCAAGAATGATAACCCAACCATATTCAACACTCTAATTTGTTTCGAAGGTATAGGTACAACAGTAACGAGGTTACACTAGATTAGAAAAAGGATAAAATGGATTAGATGAAGATGGTATCGACAATTTAAATAAAATCAGGCAACTGGGGGAAAATAATGTATAAATAAAAACTAATTTAAATTCTCAAAAAATCTTCTTTAGCATATTTACGTTTTATTGTAAAAAAACATGAATATAATTTTTTTCGAAGATTAATTTGAAATTATACTCAGTAGAATTGAAAGATGCAATTAAATGACATTTTTGCTAACAATTAAAATCATATAAATACTATGTTTCTACTTAAAAAAATATAATATCTCTAGAGTACGCGAATTAAAATAATTCTCATTATATTTTGATTTTTAATCCTTGAAAAATGCTCAAAAACAATTATTAAGATAGTTTGATTTAATCTGGCTTTAAATTTCAAAACAGTTGAAAAAATTCATTCGATTCCTAATAGAATAGTTATAGGTGAAATGTATCTTTTTTTCCCCCAAGATTTATATTTTATAAAATTCGTTTTCTTTTTCGTGAATGCTATCGAAAATAAACAATAATATTGTCTCTTAATTTAAATTAATTGGTACCCCACATCTTTTAATCCACGAGAAAGGTTTTTATAAAAAGAAGTTATCACTCTTTATTAAAAAAATAATTTCTTGTCCATGGTATTTTTATTTATTGCTTGCAAACTTGCATCTAATTAAATTCGTCTTATTCCTTATGGTTATGAGGAAAAAAGATTTTCATCAATAAATTCTTTTTGTCTGATTTTAGCCGCAAATTGGTGTATCACAATTATTAAAATAACATACTCTAATCCAAGTTTATCTGAAAATAAGTCCGTAATTAATTTCGATTCGATATTTTTAATGGGCAAAAACTTTTTTTTGCTAAGGTATCAAATTTTTTTTCATTGATATTGCCTGATAGATTAATTTTTACAGAATCTTTAAACCAAGAATAAATCATCCTTTTCTTGGAATAGAATATTTATTGCTGATTATATATCCTATTAAACTTAAATTTTCATTTAAAGTACCGAGTGTTGAAACTGATATAATAGATAATTTGTGCTATATCAAAATCACATAACTATATAAGGTTATGTATATGAAATAAATCTAATTACAACTGATTTACGCTATCTCGGAAATCACATAAAACAAATGAGAAAAAAATCTAAATTTTTGTATTAAAACTTTTTTAATCTTAATGGAAATAATATTGCAAATGAAATTCCCCCACAAAGTCCGTGTCCTACTGCTGTCACTAAATGCTACAAAAAACTCGATCTAAAACTTGAATGATGGATCCTCTATGTGAAGTGAGTATATGGTGATAGTGATCAGACTTCAATAACAAATAATAATATTATTAACACGAAGACACAGACAGCAAAACACAGCCAAGACGTCCATAAGCAATAAACAGCAGCTCAGCTGGAACAGTCTAAAAGTAATAATCAGTAGTAAGCAATAAGCACATGAAACAAAGCAGCCTGACATAACAGAGCTAGAGGAAGGAATCTACATAGCTGTTCTGTATGGTTTATTCTAATTTTTATTCTAATTCTTTACTCTAATATTCGTTTATTCTAATTCTTTACTGTCTCCATGTTTTAGTTGCATTGAACTGCCGACTTCCTATTATACAACTGTCTCCAACACAGATAATTTGTTGCCGCTTCTATAATAAATGAATTCCCCTCACAGCTCAATTCATCAATCGCTTGAGATCCTCCCAACACTTGCCTTTAGATAGATCCAATTAATTCACCGTTCACTTGTTATACGATTCTACATCAAATAAACTACTGTGTTGGTCTTTTATAGTTTCCAGTGAAGGAGGGGAAGGTTCTTGAAGAATCAAACATATCTCAGCTCCTATAGGTTCTTTCGCCAAAATTGCTGAAGGTTCTAGTATCATGTCGACATACTCGTCGCCTTGTAGCCAAATATTCAGCAAGTCTATTTCCAATCCCGAGAGTCAGAATTCGATAAACAACATTACAGATTCGTAATTAATAAGTTACTGTATTTTAATTTATAAATTACCTTTTCAAGCTGATAAACAATTTTTTTTAATATGTTCTTTTATACATTAAAAGAATAAAATCAATTTTCTCATATGAATGGTGAAAAATATAGAAATATCAAACTTCAAAAACAAATGTTCTATAATGTAAAACGTGCATTTTGAAAATGAATGGAAGCTGTCATCTCATATTATAGAGATAAAGCGGTATTGTAACACAAGTTATATTTTCTTATTTTAGATTGAAAATAATTATGTGTAATATTTCAAAATAGTTCTTCAAAGAATATAATATCAAACCATGACACATTTTAAGGTATTCACTGAGTAAAATTTAAATTGTTAGGATTTCTTATTTAGTAACACAAACGGATGGAGAATATATTTTCTAATTTTGAATCGAATTTTCTAGCAGATGCAATGAAGTTTACAAACATAATTTCATACAAATTATTATGATATTTAAGTCTCCTGATTGTTTCAAACCGATTCAAACTGGTTAATGACTTAAAAATAATAATGGTCTCTCATGATAACTGGAAAATTGAGATATAGATTACATTTTTTTAATAATTAAATTCATATTGCTACGAACCTGCAATTTTGTTTTCCGGCACTAATAATGTCATTGTAAGAAAGAATGATTTACAGTAATATGTATTGAATGCTGCTAACTGTCGCTATAGTGATCCCAGAGCTTGGTTACTATTTATGAATTGGCAACGAATTCGGAGACTTTGGGAACAAAATAAATAATACCGAAACTTTGAGAATTTTCCCTACCCGTCCATTAGGAACTGAGATACAACCAGAATTCTCCCAAATGATCCAAAAGGTTTTCCCCCCTCCTGAGAACTATCAAAGGTCGACAGTCTGAAGCTGGAGGTTGTTGGTCAATCGAATAGACCTGAATTGAGAGGTATTGAATTGGTAGACCTGAACGGACTTAACGGAGTCACCAGTAATAGTGGTAGTCCTGGCGAGTATCTTGTATTGTTGTGAACTGGGGAATCCTGAACGAAGGAGTCGCCGAAAGAATACCAAAGTAATGAAGGCTTGCTGATTTGCTGTGTGCTATATTCTGGGTTGGCGTGTCTTTTATTGTAGCCCTTTGTGTGAAGTAGTGAGTCGGCAGCTAATAGTAAGAAGCAGAAGAGTAGTTCAGCCATTTGGAGAGACCTACATCAGTATAGAATCTACAAAACTCCCTCTCCCGATGAAGTGCGTCTGGATGCTCTGTGTGCTGTGGACGTTGTTATTGCCGAGTTTCTAATTGTGGGCTACTATCTACTGTAGAGTGCTGCTGTTCTGTCCTGTATATGATTCAGCTATATATAGTTGTCTTCTGTAAATTTTTGTTGTCTTCGTGCTGTCCCGTCTTCGTCTTGTAAATAAAAATCATTCTTTGTTTTTCAATTAAAGGACTGATCATTATTGGTTATTTTCTACACCATACACCTCACTATGCACAAGTAAACGAACCCTACGGGTAGGAAATCAGTAACAATATGTATCATAAATACAATATTTAAAATTAGATTAAGTGCAAACCTGATATATTTATCGAGAATTTTGCTAAAATACTTCAATTTGTTAAAATTAAAGCATATTAAAACTACGCTATATATTTATACGTCATTGAAAGAATACCCACCAATAGAAATAGAATTTCTTTCTTTTATTTACATTAGCAAAATATAATGGCTTGCACAGTAGTTTGTAAATAAAATCTGATGGAATTTTTATCTGTGGATTCATTTTGTTTTTATTTTTGTTTTCAGAAAATAGATATTCAGCTACATTTTTATTTCAAGATCCTAATTTGAAAGACCAAAATTAAAACTGAAGGAAATTAAAAAGCCCAAAGTAAATCAATATATCATTGAATAATGAGCAGAATTTCATAATTATAAAGAATGATGAAAATATGTTGGTGATGAACAAAATTGATAAATTTTAGAAGATATAATTAAATTTCTATGATTTGAATAAATTAAACAAATTATCTTTTGAATTTCTTATTATCTTATTATTGTTTAACTAGAGACTTCGTGGATGAAAAAAATTCCATGTTTAAAACAATAAAAAATTACTAATTTAATGTTAATTCTAAAATTTAAATACAGTTATATATTTGTGAAATAATAAATGAAAAAATCCTTTTTTATTCGTACAAACATCATTTAATATTTATATTTTACTAAAAATAACTTAGGTTTAAAAGAACAGAATATATTTCATAATTTTTCATATTAATACTCTAAATGTATTTCTATTTTAGAAAAAAATAATTAATTAGTACTCTGTAGTAACCAATTTACCAAGAGAGAAATAAAAGAACTCAGAGAATCAGTATCATTTTCACCTACTTTGTTGTTATCACAGGCAAGTTTCAACGTATATCTTTAATGGAATGCTATTAAATTTATAATTTAAAAGGAACTTAGTAGTAAAGAGTCTCTTGAGAGTTTAAGTATCTTATAAAGAATGTGTAAATAATAGTTCTAAAAAACTTGGGACTGAAGAAGAACATTATTTAAGCTTCGTAAAGATATTGTAAGTATATTAAAAATTTTCATGATGTTTTTTAATCTTAAAAACATGTTTTTTCCAGTAGAACAAAAATAATGGAAAAGTGTTTTAGAATTCCAGATATATTTTTTAAAAAAAGGTTAAATAAATCTTGCTGTATTGAAAGATGATTTTGACTAGCCTTTTTGAAAATAAACCAAAAGGAAATAATATTCTTCTTAAGATTTCGTTAATGCTGTTTTCAGAATTATCTTAATCAAGTCCAATATAAAGTGGTATTAATATAATTTTATCCAATGTATATTCCTCGAGGTGAAAAATTGTAACTACAATTTCAGCTTCTGATAAGTACTTTTTCGGCTTATCTAATCAATTACACAGGAAATTTCTAAAACCATAAGATAAAATTTAATAGTCTTTTAAACATAATGAAAGGAGGGATGATGATGCCGCGTCTGCGTTACCATGGATAGGGGGTCCAGTAGCTTTTGAGGGTAAAATTTGAGCACCCGAGAGCAGAAGTCTGACTTATAGCTCATATGAAGAACTTACGTATTCGCCTGAACAAACTCCTTTTACAGGGGGCTCTTACATACACCCAGAGCACTAGGAAGAACAACACTTCTTGCATACAGCCGACCACCCCGCCGCCACTGAACGTAGCAGTATCGACAGGATTTGTTGTGGTCGACCGACACTGTCCCAACCGCTTGATATGGGACGCCCAGATCGCGGGAAGACGCGCTACCCCTAGGTCAGGACAAGGCTTTTTTGCGAAGTAAATTCTTGCTATGAAAGAAAATTCAGAGACAGTTTTAACTGATGCTTATTTGATGCTGGATACTTGGATATTGAATTTGATGAAAAATTTGGTGACATTGGACTTCAAAGCGAAGGACCCAGAAGAAGGAGCTCTTGACGATAATTACATTAGGACTCGAATTCTACCATTTGATCTGGAACATTCGATACCCAGTCATGGAAATTATAAAACGGACAACCGGAGTTAATTAGAAAATGATGGGATAGAAATATTCTAGAGGAGTAGTGTGGAGTTATAGTCGAGCGAGTAGTATGAATTCTTCTTCTTTTGAGTTCTCTCTGAGGGATTTGTACGTTTATTTAACAGTAATTAATTGCTTGTGTGCTGCTCTAAGGGCTACTTTATGTGGCTTCTGTGTTTTGCTACTGGGTATTCATGTAGAATAAAATGTCGTTATCCTTTATTCAACCCTTTCAACCCCCACCGATCCGGGTATTATGTAACAATATTGTCTGCCTTATTGTACCATTGTAAGTTATATCATTTTAAGCTATGTTCCATATTTAATCAGGAATTAAATGTTCTTTTAATTAATTTATTAACAAAAAGTTCTCCTTTTTCATTTGCAATTCCAAAGTTTTGCAAAAAAAAAAAAAATCAATTTTGCACACCTTCACATACCTCTGAAATATTTGAATGATCTTTAATTACATTCTGCTCAGTTAACAGGGAAATACTAAGTCGCCTGTGCTTATTGGTAACTCTGTGTTTCAATATCGAAAAGACAGTGGAAACGTGCATCTTCTCATGAAATTGCCAACAATCAACACTCCAAAAATATACTTTTCTAAGCTGTAGTCCACTTTTTGCTATTATTATGGCAAGTGCTGAATCACTTTTGTCTTTTATTAGAAGGCGAACATGATATTATCAGGAATTGCATGTCAATACTTCCATAAAAAGTTTTAAGAACGGAAAATTAAACTGATCAGAAATATTATTAAATACACTTCTTTAATGCATGCATATGAATAACAATACAAGTAATATAGTAATTTTAAACGGAATAATATAACACATTTTTAGTTTTCAACTTTTTTAAATGGGAGAGAATGAGACCAATCATTTGTGTGAATTTAATTACATTAACGTTTAATTTTTTGTGATATAAAGGTTATTTTGAAATTATCATCGTATTTGGAACAGCAGTCAGATGATGTGAGCAATGTCTGGCATAATTATATGCTAAATAGCGCATTATGGCGCGTACAAGCATCGTGCAATAGGCTAGCAGAAAATTCGGACCACAGCTGAAGGGGTTGCGACTTTACCACTAAGCCGTAATGGTTCTATTTCTTATATATCGACATCAATATTCTGTTGCATCCATGAAATAATTTAGGATATCATAATACTATGTTAGTGGAGTATTTGTTTAAATACTGAAAGATAGAGGGTTCTTTTTCATTCTTTTCTAGAAATAAATTCTCATTTTTATGTATTATATTTGTGTATTCTTTTAGAATTATAAAGCTTGGTGCTCTTTCAGAATAGTAATGAAAGAAACTACATATCGTACTTCGAGATTCGTTTAGTATTCGTTCAAAATTCTCTAGCTTAATTTTTTAAAAAAATGTGATTAAAATATTTTCCTTTAAAATTGATTAAACATAGAAAATATCTCTATACCATAAAATCCATAATACAGCTGAAAAGACAATTTTTTGAAAACTAAGATGGTGCAAAATTATTTGCACTATAATATTTTCGGAAGTTAATGAGAAAAAAAAAACACTAAAATTTCATTAAATGCTTAGTTAAAATTTCAAACTTATAGTATTGGTTACCCTATAACTTTCTCGCTCACTCTCAAATAAAACTATTATCTCAGAGAAATACTTGGATTGCATTTAAGTACAATAGATACAAAATATGAACTTCCAACTTGAATTTAACATCTTAACTGAAGAGTTATTTGGTGGTTAATCCTTGATTAATAGATGCGGTAAACAGATTCAAAAATATTTTTTTGAACTTTAGATGATTACATTATGACTATTACCTTCACGAAAGTGCAAACAATATGTAGTCGAAATTTTATCAAAATCACGACACCGCATAAGAGACATTCAGCCCAAAATTCATTTGTATTTATATAGATATCTTTTGTTTTGTAAAGGTTTTTTTTAAATCCCCTGAAATATATTGTAGTCTTTTGATAGTGAAATCGTTTATTTAAGCTCCAAACAATAATTTACATAAATATATTTATCGATAGTTTGATTATTATCTCAAACAAAGATAGCTCAAATGTATAGAAACAAACTTATCTCATCAAATAATTAAAACAATCAATTGTCTGCTTTTGTCTACTCTCAGCTTATCTTGTAAGAAATATTTTTATCTAGTAAACTCAATAGGTCCATTATTTAGCTCAGAAGACGAATTATTCACACTTTTTCCTTCCACTTGAAACATCAATTCTGAAATTTCTGAAGAGGGAAGAGTTGATAAAAAAGAATTCAAACATATCTTTTGTACTGAATGTTATAAAAAATGTTGTTAAAAAGGTCATGAGAAATTTTAGCCAAATTTAGCCATATTTATACAAAACAAATCGTAATCAGTTTGAAATTTCTAGAATAAATTTGAATTGTAATTATAACATGTAGATTTTCTGATTTAATATCTAATTGTCTTAGTTGAAACTTGAAATAAGCAAACGCTATTTGATGTATCTGTATTTATAAGGGAATATTAATATCTTTACATAATGTTTAATATGTCTTAGTTACATTCTTGTGCTGAAAAGCTGATTTTCAGTATTTGAATTCCCCTAATCTGCTGAAATAAAACCAGATTTGAGAAAAGAATCGAATTACTGTATTGAAGTTTTTCAGAAATACTGTGCATTGCAAGGAACTAGAATTCTAATTACATTAATATTTTATAAACAGTAGTGCAAATTGGATTTTTAATATTTCAAACATGAATAAAGTTATAGAATTTTATGCTTTTTCTGGCATTCGGTATCAGAATTCTAAAATTTCATTTCTGGTCTTTACAGGTGATATCCTATTTTCTATCTACCATTCCTGATGTTTGGTTGTTTATTTGAAATTATGTTCAATGAAATTGGATACACTTCATTCAAATATTTTTCAAAGATTGACTCATGCTAGATACCACGGGAAAATAATGGAAGACAACTATGTGATAATCTGCTAATGTAGGTTAACAAAGGCATAATTGAAAAACAACACACCTTACGCCTTCAAAGAAAAATGGAAATGTGAGTAAAGCAGCTTTTGAATAATTTTTAATTCACAATCTATGCTTTTTTGTATTAACAATTTCTCGATACTGAGTCAAAAGGCAGAAAAAACGCTAGTCTTTTGCTCTAAATGATTCAAATACTTCAAATGTTTAAATCCAGTAGAATCAATTTATGTGGTTTTAGCATATAACATAACTCCGCAGGCAGTTCATTTTTTTCAGCACACATTTACGAGTTTCTCGAGTAGAATGAGTAATTGATGTGAGAGTTAAATTGCTGATTTTTTTATATACTGAGACATTCTCGAGTACGAATGGATTTCCTTCTATAACTTGTTCAGTTTTTCATCAAAAGGGTATAAAAATTTCAGCTACCCTTACATATTCAAATATTTTAACCATAAAAGATTTTGAATTTTTACTGTAGAACCACATTTACAACTACTGTGACAAATTTCAAATTTTCTATAGATTATTTTATTTCTCTTTTATGAATATTGGCATCTGTTTTTCTGATGAATTAATGGAAAAAAATTAGTGCAATTCTTCCTTTTTCAGGAATTTAGGAAATTCTTAATTATGTATACGGGCTTAGTACTAGCAAATTAGCATAAGATAGAGGTGTATGAACTATGTAAATATATTATTGATTGTTACTTATACATGAGATACGGATATTGAGTAATAATTTTCAATCTCGCGTATGCATAAGTGAAACCTGAAATCGTATCCTTTCACTTAAATTTTGAAAACATTAGCTAGGAAAATTTACCACTATAGTTCATAGCTGAGTGAAGTTTTATTTCATGAAAAAAATACGAACGTCTTTCTATTTTTGCTCTACATTTTTGAAATAAATGATTTTCTCTAAAATTCAAGTTTTGCTGCTCAAAAAAGCATTGCTTTGACCATGAACTTCAATTTTTATAGGTTTTATGAGCGCATTACATAATAAAGATTAGAATCTTAAAGAAATGACTGATATTCTAGAAAACGCTTGTACATCCCGAATTTTAATAAATTTTTTACTTATTATTTTTAGACAAACATATCCTTATACTACGTGATAAGGAGGCCTGAGGAAATTGGCAAGTAATTACGTTTTAGGGTAAATGATTCTCAATCAAAAGTTTATTTAAAAATATATACAGTGGGTAAAAAGTTTTCGTACGCTCAATAATTTAAGAATAAATGAGCATGATTTGTAAAGCATTGCATTTTTTTCTTTAAATACTGTCTATATGTGTTTAGTATAATAGAAAGAGATTTTTATAAATTGTCATCTTTACAAAACGAGAAAAGCATATTATTTGCAATATCTAAAATAAATTGAAAATTGCAGTGCCAAAAAAATTTGTGTACGCGTTATGCAAATTCTTTCTGACGTGTTTAAAACAGGCCCGCAGTAAATCTTTGCCGTTAGAAAGTTAATCACTGATTAGAAAAATACATATCGACAATTGTTGAGTTCAAGTTTGTTCTTGATCGTCTCAAAATGGAAGTTACCAGAGCTATTCGGGAATTAGTGATTAAATTGCGAAAATATGGATTATCCATGAAAAGGATTAGTGAAATGACTAAAAAATCGAAGTCTATTATGCAATATATCATTGAAAGATTTAGTAAACATCATTCACTTGAGGATAGAGATATATCCGCGAGGCCGTCAAAATTAAATCGCGTGCATAAAAGAAACATTATACGACAAGTTCAAGGAAATCCACGAATTAGTGCACCTCAGTTGGCAACTTATTTAATGATTCGTTACAACATTAAAGTCTCAACTCAAACTGTGAGAAATGTCATTAAAAAAAGGGCCTATTATGGACGTGCAGCCCGGAAGAAACTTATATAAGTTGGTGCAACAGGAAAAAGAGCCCCGATTTTGCAAAGTAACATATAAGCAAGTCATTATCTTTTTGGGAATCCATTCTTTTTAGCGATGAATCAAAATTTAACATTCATGGGTCAGATGGCCGAGTTATGGTTATGCGAGTTATGCTAACTAACAATTTATGCGGAACTGTGAAGCATGGTGTGGGGGTGTATGAGTGCTTCTGGAGTAGGAAATTTGCAGTTCATCGAGGGAAATATGGATCGATATGGATATCTAGATGTTCTTAAACAAAATGTGTTATCCAGCGCAGAGAGGCTATCTCTTGGAACTGGATTTACTTTTCAGCAGGACAACGATCCTAAACAAATCTCTAAAATTTGCCAAGAGCGGTGCCTTTACCATGTTAAACAACAACTTCATAGTCCTCACCAGTTACTCGATTTAAAACCCCTCAAACATTTGTGGGAAGAAATTGACCGACAACTTAAAAAATGACATAAAAAACAAAGCTGAACGCAAAAGTGCCAATAGTAGCATTTGGTGTAATATTTCTCCAAAAACAACAAAAAAACTTGGCTAATGCAACGTCTTAGAGAGGTGATAAAGCCAAAGGAGGGCCCACAGATCCTTAAAATCTATTCTGCATTTTTGTAAACTTTTTTCGTTTGCTAGGGCACCGTACGGAGACTTTTTTGTTCCATATTTATAGCATTTTTTGAGTTTTTAAGATTTATTATTTAATTTTGTCAGTATTATCATCCTTTTAATATGAAAAAATATTAAATAATATTAGTTTTAACTCATCTTTAAGTTTTCATTTTTTTTTCATTATGAATTTTGTGATAAGTAAACTTTTATTTGCATTTGTATCTGCGACAGAAACTTTTTTTACCCACTGTATATTTTAAAATCGAATTGTGGAATGTTAACAATTTTCCACAATTTTAGAGCCTATTATTGATTCCAAACATTTTGTTGACTAATTTATTGAGTAAAGGTTTATAATGTTTTATGAAAATATACTGAAATAAGTTTTTCAAAATTTACTATACCACATTTAATGTACGTAATTTTATCTTTTATTCTCTTTAAATAATCCTAATCTCTGTGTAATCAACTCTCATAGAATAACTTTTAAGATTTCAAACTTAGTAACATTATTTCGAATATTTAATTTTCAATTTTGTCTTTTGTTGCAAATTCAATAAAAGTACCCAATATTGAGTATCACTTTTGTAGTTTTGATTTATACAAAACGGCATATGAAAACTTTGGCATTTAAAATTTTGCCTTTTAACAAAACATAGTTCTAATTGAAACATTTCATTCAGATAAGTATTTGTTATTCGAAATAACGCTACGAAACATTACGAATTAAATATTCCTGAAATCCAAAATTTGATTATTTTAAGAACTTTAATTTTAAAAGTAATGATATTCTGGGGAATGAAATTAATCTGAATACGAAAACTGCCAAGCAGCTAGCTGCCTTAATGTCTTCCGCATCAAGAATAGCGTTATTCGTCATTATGTCGAACGCATTTAGCTTTTCATGTATTTTGGTTATCACCGATTGCAGTTGACCTAATCCATCATTAAATGCAGTTTAAGGATTATTTAATATTGCAATTTCCGTTTCTTTATTCTAATTTAATTTCAAAATTCTTCAAGACTCGTTTGCCCTTAATGTAACTGGAATAATTTTCGATTCAAGGCATGTAGGGAAATGCTCTTTGAATTGAATTTGTTAATGCTATAAATATTTCATACCTTACAAAAGAATAAATTAAAATTGGAATTATTCAGTAGTTAAATTGAAATTTATATCGCGATTCGATTTTTGAAGCATTTAATGAAAGGAATTTCAGTTTAATCAAATTTAGAAAATATTTATTTAATGGATTCATTCTGAGCATTCAATATTGTTCACTTTAAATTAGAACCATTAAATTGTTATCACATAAAATATGAATTCAGAACTCACTACTGTGAGCATTGATAGGCAACTTTAACGCATTGTGAATATCTATAAAATTTTAACCATTTACGTTTTAGGAGCGTGAGTATAGCGGAGTATTTCAACATTCTAACATAAGAATTGAAATGGTATTCGATAATTAGTCATTATCAATGTTTGATGTTTTGCTACCTCGTAAAAATGTAGCTGTAATGTTATAAGGGTGACAATAAACATATGAACAACTTTAGATATGTTTCCAACAGAGCTCCTTCATATGAATATATCAAGCTAAAATACCATTATTTTGAAGGAAATTCCTGAATTTTTTGAGAAATGCAAAATAAATATTTTTGCGATGTTAAGATATGCGAGTTGAGAAAATATCAGATTGTAATTCTGCTTAGAAGTAAAGTTTTACAAGAATTTTTTTTAAATGTGCAAACATTTCAGTATTTACAAAAAATTGAAACTTGGATATAACTTATCTCATTACCCTACTGGATTTCATTCTATAAACTTTTGCTGACGGTTGAGTGGTATTTAACCTCAAAAAATTTTAATTTCTTTCAAGTGCATACTCATTTTTAACCCTTTGCTGTTTATTACACAGAACTATTAGACTTGACACACACACCACACACACCATTGACAAATTTATAGGGATTCCTTTTGACCTTTTAAATCTGTCTCTAGCCTACTACTTCACTTATAATCTTAGTTAAATTTTCAAATTTATCAAAAAACTTTTATACATTTAGCACTAGATATTAGAATTCATTGGCTAAATGTGAAGTTTTAAACATCATAGCTTTATTTTTTCATTTGCTTTAAATGAATATTGATCAGTAATTTAATGGAAGAATTTAAGATATTTTGGTTTATTAAACTAGTAAATGAAATGGGGAAAAGTACTCATTCGGTTTTTCTCGTGTTATAATGTACCTATTAAGCCCATGGCACCAGCCATGCATAGAATTTTCAGAATGTCAACTTGTAGTTAAGATTATATTTTGACTCGGAAGAGTGCCTAAAATCATTTCATAAAGTTTAACAAGATTCTTTTTTTCCAATGTTTAAATTTTATTGCATGGGGAAGCAAATCATTGTTTAAGATACATACATGGGTTTGAATAATTTTCACACAATTTTATGGTGTCAGATCATCACATGTTTGATTTTAAGCTTATATAAGCTTTTATTTTCAGATAATATTGTTGCGCAATATTGCAAATTTAACTCTGTGTGTAAATATACAGTTTCACACATTTTGTGTCCACAAATTCCCCACATTAATCATTCGAAAGCAAATGTAAAACTTCCAAGTATAACTAGAAAATTGATTGATAATTTCAAATTGTTTGATCATTTTTTCCTTACCTTTTATGCTAAGTAAATGTTTGTTTTTAGAATTTTCGCTGGTTCCTTGCAGATGTATACATGGATTTTCTACGGTTCAGAAAATTCTACAGATCTACGACTGATGAACCCAATAAAAGTAATTTCGCTCCTGAACAAGCCAATTTCACGCTGTTGTTTGTACTTACGGACTGCTTATGCTTTTTAAGATTTGAAAAACTATCAGGAATATTCCATTCACTTACTAAGTAGGAATGAATTAATCTTGATGATACTTTTATTTTTAACATTTGAAAGCATTTTTTGAATTGTTGAAACTATTTCAGAAACACTTAATGGTGTTATTTGAATCAAGATTAAATTTGTAGAAATATTTTGCATAAATCTTGAAAAAATGAATATGTGCGATTTGAAAGTGTTGTCCGATCATAAACTCCAATTTTATAATGACAATCTTGGAAAGTACTCTAATTTATAACACGCATTTGAATCTTCAATATTCAGCAAAGAATCAACCTAAATTTCAAATTCTAAAGAAAATTAGATGAATGCTGTGCATTCTGCTTTTAGAGAATACCGAGTGCACGAGTTTTCTCTAAAAATTCTGATTTGATTTATTAATCTAATACTATAATACGAGGAATGGTTGCCAAGTCGAAAATCACCCCAGAATTAATAAACTCCGGTAAACTTGGGGGTCTGGGAGTTTTGGCCACGAGGAATCGATTGGCGCCGGTTTTGAAGCGCTACTGTCGAGCAGTTCGGAGTTACAGATAGGATATTTTCAAACTTTATTAATTCGCCATAATGGCTACTTAAATTTTCAAGTGGTAACGTGCTGCCATCTATAGCCAATATGGCGAACTAATAAAGTTTTATGTTTATGCTGTTATAGGTTTATAATATGTTTCTTATGTATTTATATATATTTGGTTTTTCTAAATAAATTTGTCAAAAATATTGAACTTCAGCACACTTCAATCTTTGCCTTTGTATAGTTCCCTTTCCAAACTCTAACTTTGTTTAGAATAGTTTACAATGGTGCACTTTAACCGGTTATCTTTTCAGCAATGGTTTCACAAATTTTTTTATGGCATGTATTGTTTTGATAAATCACAATTGAAAATTTAAATCTTCGAGTTAGCTTCGATACCTGTTTTCTCCGAGCGGAGCTCGGTCACCCGCTGGTAGGAAAAATACTCATTTGACAATGAGTGGGGAATAAGTTTGACGTAGTAGGTATTTATTTTAAATGTTGACTTGCATGCAAACAAAAGGGAAATATCCAGATATTTATAGAATAGCTATTAAAATAACATTATAGTTTTTGGCCATGAAGTAGATTTAGGATAAAGTTCACATGTTATAAGATGTTTTTATACGTGAAAAAGTATACTTACAGCAGGGAGATTGACCCTGTCATAATTTCTTTTACCGAAATTTGTTTTATATATTAGACTATCCTACTTTGAAAGGTAGGAAGAAAACGAATCTTCTACTATACAAAATGACATTCGAACATAGCTAGTGCAATCATGCCATGTTAAAGAAATTGTTGGGCTTCTCTGCTGAAACTGGATCTCTACTTTAAAAAATCCATTGCATTTGATCAGAGATACGCGTCGAATATCTGGAACATCGATATTCAGCTCCAAACATTAGCATCGAAATATTTTGTAACCACTAGTTTTGTTATGTGGCGCTCTTTTCTTTGCTCTGTTAGATCACTTATTGTAGAACATTTATTAAACCGAGTTTTATACCTTTGGTAAGACGTATTTCATTAGAAGATTTTCTTTTAACATATTTTCTCCAAATAACAGACTAAGTTGGACCTTTCCAGATCTTTTTCTTTGAAGACTCTTTAATTTCATAAAATTTTGGACATCTATTATCCAGATCCTAGTGAAAATTTTTATATAATTGTTGAATTTTTGCCATAAGCTACATCTATAATTCAAATCGTAACTGATGCAACTTTACAATTCTGAGCCTATGCCAAGAAATAGAAAATTCCACCATTAAGATATAATTAATTTCAGTTGTAACGCTTTAAATGAACGCCAAATTTTTCTCTCACTCCTATACTATATATCTATATAGTAAGGAGTGAGAGATATTGTCTAAGCCAAGATCTTATTTAATAAACTAAAATTAAAACCTTAAGCATTCTCTTATTTCTATAAACTTTGAAACATTTTTCATGATGCATTTAATAGTAAAGTTTGAGCTGTAATATTTAGAATGAAAAGTTCTATCCATTCCAATATAACAAACATTCTTTAAATTCCTTTTCATAATTACTTTGCAATTACTTTCTTATTTTGCATGATCATAATTAATTTAATTACTAATCCATTTAATTTAATTATCCTCTGGCATTTCCAACGCATACATCAAAAGTGTTTTGTTAGAGAAATGAACATTAAAGGATCAACTTATTTTCTAGTACAAAAGGCTGATATTTATATTTAGATTGGTCTTATATTCGTGCATAAAGATAAGCTGGTGTTTACTGTATGCTGAAAATGTAATAATCTGAAAATAACAATTTTAAAGGCAATAATATGAGCATCTAATCGATTGCTACAAACTTTTCCGAATATGTTTGTCCCAACTTGTTCAGAAATTATTAATTTAGGAAACTAAGCTTTATCATTAGTTTTGTATCCAGTTTTAAACTTATGAAACAAATTTTGAATCTCCAAATTAATTGAACAAAAATTATTAAAAATCGACTTAAACTAGTAAATATTTAAGGCTTTTAAAGATAAGTCTGCTTTATTTTTACCCAGTTTTTTGACTCAAGATTCTTAGTTATATCACGAGATGTAAAGACTTGGAAGTAGATTAAATATAGAGCAGCGTTAATTAGGAATTTTCGTCATCTGAATTTAGTACAATATAATTCGATCACTTTGTTTTGATATCGCACAATATAGGAACGGGGCTGACGCTATAGTATGGGAGAGATGGTTATCTATTAACTTCAATATTTATAATATCATTTAAATAGAGGACTGCATATACAAAAAGAAACTAATTTGGTTAATAATATTTGCATTTTAAATGGAATTGCAAAGATGAAATATGTCTTTATATCTCCTTCATTCTTTGGAAAATTGGTGTTCTGAGAATACTTTTTAATTTGCAATGATATATAATTCAAGTATTGTTCAAGGAGGCTAATAAATTTGTATGGTCAGGAAATTTCCTCAACGCACTTGATGGATAGTTAGCTGCATTCATCAGCAATAGACATTCTTAAGAATTAATTCAAGTTTGCACGTTAAAATTTTGTTTTGTAAATTTGAGGTCATGCATTCAATTGAAACGCTCTATTCGAATCATACTACTTTATAAACGATATAAAGTCACATTTCGGACTGCTTATGTGTACTTTTAGTGTATGAAAAATTGACATTAATCTTTCATTGAATTACCCAAGAAAGAAGCAGCCCCACTCTTTAACCTACATCATTAGGTATGAATCTCAGCGATATTCTCCCAGAATACATTTTGCAGCATAGAGCTTGCACAAATTTTGAAAACGCCTTTAGAGTTCAGTTCACCTGCATTCTCATTTCCGAAAGCTTTTTCGCAATTCATTGTCCCTAAATCAGATTTCTTCGAGGAAAAAATGCTGGAAAATTGATCATTTATGTAAATAAATTATACGCAGCAGTTAACCCGTATTGTAAGAAATTTTTTCCAAGATGATCTGAAGCATTTACTTATTTTTTGTACCTTTTGTATTAATCGTTCTAATTTGTTTTTTAATCCAAATGTAATGCATTAAACTTTAAAATTAAGTTTGCTTTGTAATATCCTTTAAAAATCCAGTCTCATTTCTAGATCTACAAGGCAGAAATTTAGCGATGCTTCGGCATTTAGAGCAATTTATTATTTCTGTAAGATTTGAATCTACATGCGTTTCAAAATGTTTTCCGCTACTTTTCCGTTTAAAGTTGCTATGGGTTTTTAGCTTTTAAGACAGCTTGCCATCGAGAAGAAATGTGTCTGTAATACCTCGCTCCGTGTGAGACTGTAATACCTCTCTCCGTGTGAATTCAGACCTACTCATCAACTTTTCCGGATAATAGGAAATTGGAGTTAGTACTAGAGAATAGTAGAAAATAGTAATGGAAAATTAAGGTTAACCATTTTTAAATACAGGTCGGATTAAATCAGTTTAAGGCGATGGAATCGTAGGGTATTATTCGAAATTGAAATTCGTTGGAGAAGTAAAGAGTAGTTTTTGCCTTGTCTAGTCTTCAGAGGAATTTCTGCGTAAGCGGAGATTAAATATAGTGATGAAAAAGGAAGCAAAGATGCATTGACTTCGTTTCAATATTTCGCTATTTCAAATCTTTAAATGGAACGGGTTATTAAATGATTCCACCTCTGTAATAATGGAGGAAATTTGAGAAACATAAGTTTATTGAGATTCATGGTGTGTTAAAAGCGAGAAATATATAAAGTTTAATATAAAAATTAAAAGTCAATAATTTTCCAGACAATTCGAAAGTATTTCTTTTGAAAGATGGGTTTGTTTCAGAATATAAATTATTTAAATAAAGCTGTAGTAGTAGCTCATAGTAGCCGCATATTGCAAATAAATTTCGAATTTATATACTATGAACTGCAAAAGTTCTTGGAAGAGCAAAAGTGCATGAAAAATGAGTTGTTTTTAAAAATTTCTGTAAGCACTCTACACAGCATGACGCACAATGGCAAAATCATTGCTAAGATTGATACACGACTGGTAATGATGGTTAATCAATGTGCACTTCCTTTCTTGCAATTTAATGAAAAGGCAATGTTAATAATTTTTCCAATAAATAATACACTGGAATAGGCTGATGAAGCAATCTTGTTGAGTGCATTAACTAACATATCATGCTTCACAAATATTGAATCCATGTATAAATCGAACCTGAATACTGTGTAGACTTAAATTAAGACTTTACAATGCCACCAATGATATTACTGCTGTATGTGGCTGATTATCCATCAAAAATGCTTTGACAAAATTTTCTGATCCTTCATAAATAAGACTTGAATTATCCTCTTACAATATTACAATTTAAAAATATATTCTCCTGAAATCCAATTTTCAAAGAATGACGGCGAAAAAAGCGCGTTTCATCTTCTGAAATTCTAATGAAACCCGAATCTTGTTAAAAAGATAAACCATTTGAATGAGGCTGGCGAGAAACGTTACGTAAATACTATCACCCTGTAAGCTATAACGTCAGATCTATTCTTTTATTATGTGATTTCGGACGATGGTTCGAGTTTATTACTACGCGATCAGGTGAGATGCCTTTTAATTTTGAAAATATTTTTAGAATCGCACAGACTAGAAAAAATATTTCAATCTTGTTAATTTTTTCTCTATTAAGCAATTTTGAATTCTTGATCCATAGGGTTCGAAACTGAATTTATTCAAGATAATTTAAATGTTTCGTTGATAGTTTCCCATCATCTGGAAAAGAATATAAAAACCGAATACGCAATTAAATAGTTGATTTTCAGAATTGGGAAGCATTATACTGATAATAATTTTTCATTCAAATTAGTTATTTTGATAATCCGTGAAGCTGAAGTTTATTTTTAGATTTGATGATAAAAGGAAAGGCATATTGCGAGAGGCTCTGACTAATACGACTAAAGGTTAAAGCCCGATTTTGCAAAACGAGAGATTTTGAAAATTCAAAAATTCATCAAGAATACGCGATAAGGCAAACGTTCTCTCTATTCTTAAATGTCTTAAATAATCTTAATGTTGCAAATCGGTTTCTATTTCTTGCCTTTAAAATAAAGTAAAAATAATTCTGCTTTAACCCTAAAGTTACTTTTCTGAATTTTAACATCTTTGCAAACATTAATGTGTTAGTCTTCATGGAGAAACGTTTTGTATTGTTACTCCTGTATATATTAACATAAATGTTTAGGTAATACCAAGAAATTCATAGATGGATTCCAACAAATTGTCAAAACGTCTCGAATAAATATTTATTCATATTTAATAATATGGAATGTCTGCTTTCTGTATTTTACTAATTTTCTTTCGAATAACTAGCAAAAACTTTAGATGGTTACATGTACAGTAATTAAAAACATTTCAAAAATTAAGTTTCTGAAATCGAGGTAATAAGAAATCATAGAAAATTGAAGGGCGATGAAATGGTGAACAGTTGTTGAGGGTAATTGAATCTTTTGGATTGTAAACACAAAGAACACACACATTTTCATGAAATAAAGAAACTGAAATAACATTAATTCGATTCCTTTTGTGCTTGTATTTATTCATTTGCTAAAATTTTATATATTTTGAGTATTATCTTAACTATGATGGTTAATATGTATTGAATATTTTGAGTTTTGGCTACATTGAATACTTTTTCGAGTAGTGTGAGTGAGGTTGTTATCAGAATATTGCGGATAAATGCCAGAGGTATCTGAGGTGTTTGATCAATGTGTGAGTTAATATCTTTTCCATGATTGGAAGACTTCCCCGTGCTGATGCATGTTGGGTGATAGTAACAAGTTCGACTTTGGAAGATGGATTGGCGGTTATGCGTGGAACTGAAATTGCTTACAAATAACTTACTGATTTCATAACTTGGTGTGCATTAAAAGTTGTACTAATTTGTATTCGATTCTCATTAGTTGCAGTTTTAGTTTTTCTAAATTTCAAGGAAATACGTTCTTTTAAATGGTTCAAGCTCCATGAAGAAACTTAATGCTACCCCATTGGTGATTCATAATTTGACTTTTAGTATTTTATATCGCTATTTTATTTTCGGTTTTAAAGCTATCTATGCACATATCCATGATAAAAGTAGGGTCAGAACTTCAGTCTTCAAATGAGATTTCAAGATATATGTGGATGTGCCCAAAAGGGGGGGAATTTGAATAATTCGTCACAATTTTCTGTCCTTTCCAATTTTTGAATATAGGTATTTATAAAGATGCATTAGCATCCATCCGGTTTTTAATTAGTAAACTTGAAATAGATTGACCTAATAATAATAAAATAATGATTCTTTCATTATTGTTAGTCCTTCCTTCAACTTAGCAGTCAGCTTAGCATTCATTCATTGAGGATTCAATTATTTATCCAAGACCTTTCAGGAACATAAAATTGATTTCCCAAATCTGAAATCCTATTGCAGGTTTTTAAATATGGATATGAAAAACAGATTCTTAATGTTTTTCTCCGTACTATTTTCCTGATCAGGTAAAATTAATCAACCGAAGATTAATTATTCTTTTATTAAATGAAGGCGTGGAAATGAAGGTAAATATATTTCTGTGTTTTAAAGGTCAAATTATTTCTTTGAAAATCTGTTTCAATGTTTTTTTTTTGTCCAAATCCTGGTGGGAAGAAAAAAAATTAAAAATTCTAGCATTAATTACAATATTCTAAATTAAAGTAATTAGCACAGTAATTTAGATTTGTTTTGATAAATGTTTACCTGCATATGCAATAATGCATAAAATATATCAACGCACAAGATATGTTATCACGATATCATTTTCTCACTTTTATGATTATTTCAGTAATAGAATAGTACTACATTGTATTAACTCTTAAAATGTTCTAAAAATAATGAATTTGCAATTGATTTTCAATAAATATATAAATTTTACTCGTTTTCCTTTATAGGTAAATTTACATCAAGACTTATAAAATGTGCTTTATTGGGCTTGATATATAAACGATTCAGAGAAATGAAATATAATCAATTCATACTTCCAGAACAAATTTCTACGTGCTAGGAATCTTTAAAACTCAGATTCTTTATAAAAATACTCAAAATTCTGAAAAAAACAAAACAGAATAATTGGGCGCAAACATTTTATATTGAATTATTTATTCTACTTGAACCATCTTTCCTTGATAAACTAGTTCTTTCAAACTAACTACAACTTTACAGTACGAGTACTATTTTGGCTTCATTCATTAAAAAAATATATATATTTATATGAAGCAAACTCCATTGAAATTTTTAACTTTAATTCTAGGAATTTTGTTTAGAGCTTTATGTATGATTGTGAAAATAACTGCAGATACTTCTCGATTTCTCTTCTTTTTTGCCAAACTTGGTGCGAAACAAATTTAATATGATTGGTAACCACAAGCTTCCGTAGCTTTATTCAATGTTATTTCAGCATAATTCAATGGAAATGGCAACCTGAATCATCCTCAAATGAAGGATTCTTATGAAAGTGTAATACTTAAAGCTCGTTTCGTCTGACTGAATTTTTATTTCTTCATAACTATTTCAAAGCAAAGGATTTTTTTAATATTTCTTGCATTTTTATCCTGAAGAATAATTACTAGTAAAATTAATCCTACACTGCATTTTTAATATCTAACATCAGTCGGCCAATTCTATAAATAATAAATAATATTCTAATTTTTGAATGAAACTTGAATGAAAGAATCTTACCGAGTTAGTAAATTAATTTTCCTAAATTACAGCAAAAAACGAAGATTTGAAATATAAATTTCTTAATTTAAAGATTGAAATGTATAAGGTGCAGACTTTTAAAGTAAATAGAAACTTCAATGCCTTTTTTAATCTGTAAGCATATAATATTACGGACATTTAATAACATTTCCAGAATTTTGGAATAACTTAAGAAATAGACAAAGGAATTAATTTAATTAAAATTTAAAATCAGAAGTGCCTAGTTCATATTTTAATGGGATTATTTTTATATTTAAATACACTTCAATGCCTTATTTCGCTAAACTCGTATATGGAAATAGATTTATTTGTGCAATAACATTTTTAGGATATCTGTTCTTAAATGAAAGGAGACATGGTTATCGTTCGAGAAGTTTTGATTCATTAAAGCATTTGCTCCTGTTGTAACACATTGATAAAAAAAATTTACTCATTTTTTCCCTCTCTTTGGGAAGGGATAATTTCTGTAGAAAATTCAGAATTTCTTCAGGGATCAAATTTTTTAATACTTCACAAAACTTTGAGCTGGTGCCATTGCTCTCTTAAGATAAGCAAGTTATATGAATCGCAATAAGATATTTCAGGAATTTCTGTCGGAATTTCATTAACTCTCGGGTTTTTGACCATGTGCGAAATGAGAGATTAACTAATGTCTTAGACTAACAGGATCGATTTTTTTAGCTTTGAGTGAGTTTATTTTTAGCTATTCAAGTTTCAGAAACATGATGTAATTTAACATTTTTGAATCAATTATTTCAAATCAAATAAGTTACTAAGGGAATATAATTGTTCATTAAAAATAAGACCAAGCCTAGGGGTAATTTTTCTGGACATCACAATATAGTTATACTTGGTGCCCAAGTTATTATCGATATAGCATAAGGGATATAGCTAGCATTGTTTCTGACATGGAGTAAGAAGCGATGGTCTGATGTCTTCCTTTATTGGCTCACATACACTAAAAGCACCCACTTTCTTTGAATTTACCTATAGAGCGTTAGAATATATGCCATCAGTAGTGAATTGATTTTTCCATGTTGAAATTTTTTTGAAATGCAACTAAAATTTCAAATTGTTCTGTTTTCATATTCTTTAATATTTATCATTATATGATTATATTCCTAATTGACCATGAAGAATTGTTAATTATATTAACCTTATAAATTTCTTAGAGTATTTTTAATGCACCTTGCATTGTATCCATAATAAATCTTTTAGCTCCCTGAAGTAAATATCTTTTATAATTCTTCTATATTTTCGCTTTGGCAGCGGTGGCTTGGTGGTAAGATCTCGGCTTTGAAACCGGAGGGTTTAAGGTTCGAGGCGTGATTCCACCAAAGAACCGCCGTGTAAGTGGGTGTGGTGCACATTAAATCCTTTAGGTCTAAACGTCCTCCTGCTGGTGTGGTGTGGAAGTTTGGAAAGGGAGGTGCCATCTCTGATGTTGTCCACGTCATCTGACCACAATTCAAAATTACGAGTCCTCCCCCCCACCAATTAACAGTAGTGTTGCTTCAAAACGGGACGTTAATATAACTAAACTAAAAATCTATATTTTTACTCTCACTTAACGTTATATTCCTTCATCCAATTTCATTGTACTTCAGATATTTTTCATTCTAGTTTTTATCATTTCTTGTTATACTATATGTCTTCGTATTTTGTCTGTTTCTTTCAAATTTATTAATGTGTAATTTTTTTTTAAAATCAAGTCCACATACATCTATACTAAAAAGGAAAGATGAGCCCTAGAAATGGATGTGCAGCGTAAAATGTCTTTGTCGTTCATTACACGCGAAATTTCTGCAGGGCTTCAAGCGTTCTTATAAATATTAAAGCTTTTAAACATTTAAAAGGATTTTTAAATGTTTCCCTGTTTGATTTATTTTGTTTCCATCTTAACTAATATATTATAGTATAGAACATATATATTTGCAAAGAAAACTTTGTAAGCGGTGAAAATTAGAGACCACTGGGTAGAAATTTTCGTAGGCAAGAGAGGATGGTTGAAGGGTTAATGAAACAGTGTGTACGAGTTTTGATACATTTGAGAAAAAAAACGCGGAATAAACTTTTTATAAAAATTACAGGGTATTAAAAATATTTAATAGAGTATAAAGAATTCGTTATAGAATTTCTAGTATATATTGTTTGTAATTTAATAAATGAGATTAAAAAGTATATTTTACAGTAAAATTCTTGAATTGTTTAAATTTTATTTTAAAAGCTTGTGAGAAGTTTTATAATCTGCTTTCTTGGCAAAGTCGATTTCTATAATTGTGTTAATATTAAGTCACGTATTCGTTTACAATTAAAATATGCTTTAAATTTAAAACAATTAAAACTCTTGATATAAAATGGTATAAGAATATTATATATATTATATATATACACACATATGCATATGAATTATCATCGAAAAATGAAAATCCCTATTTAAAGTTTAGAAATAGCATTTTATAGCAGGAAATATGAGAAAAAATATGCATAAAATGTGAATAGAAAATTCATAAAAAAATGGATATGCAAAGGCAAAATAAAAATTACGAGGATGAATGAAATAAATAAAAATTACAATATCAAGTTAGTTAAGAACTTTTTTTTTCTACAAGGATAATTATTAGCAATTTTTGCTTGGTTTAGGCTGCTAAGTTTCAAGACTGTTAATCTGTCTCGGGTACGCCTCATAAATATTCACTTTTTTTGGACTCTGTTAATACAAAGGCCTTAATAGTACTAATTAAATTAACCCCAATCTTCATTGGAGTTTCGCCCAGTTACAAATTATCTTCAAATTGGCAGTGTTTCAACAAGAAACCCAATAAAAGAACATTTAATATTTCGGTTCTTTTGAGAAATACCGAAACACATTTTTAAAAAAGTTCTTTTTAGAGGCGATATCCGCAATAGATATATCTTAGCCTATATAGACAAGGTGAATTTATATATTTTGCAGCCCTAAGAAAGGGCTTTCATGAGGAATTTCAACTCAGATTTAGTAAACACTTTTTAGGGCAATTTTTTAGTTTAACTTTCTGAAAATAAATTTTAAAATTCTATTTTGATCTCCAGATGCATAATATCTACGTTTGTACAACATAATTGCGAACTTGATCTCAATTATTCAAAATTATCTAATAACATATTGAACATAGTGAACCATAAAAACTTTGGTCTTAATATCCTTTTTGGGTACCTATCTCGCTTCAAAGAAATCCAGTAAACCAATCTAGGTAAGCATCCTTGTCAGAAATCTGGTATTCAAAGATGACATTTTACTATTTAAGCCTTTGAGAATGTATTAAATTCGGACATAGGTGCTTGCTGTGGTCGGAATTAATTTCCGATGAGTAAGCATACATACATATAATACATATTATGTAATGTTAGGAAGGAAAACTACAATTTACTTATTCTCATTCTCCTGTAAATTGCGGTAATATAAACACAATGTTTTATTGTAAGAACTATAGTTTATAATTCAACATCATGAGGTATCTTTCAAAACAGTCTCCTGGTTTTCGATGACAAGTATCACCAAAATAATTCCTTTGGCGTCAGTAATTCCACTCTTGAATTTTCATGGTGAGTCACAATCGACTCTATTAATATTAGGTTTCAAGAATACGCATTGGTTCGTGAATAAGTTCCTTAACCCATTCTGTACTACCAAAAAAAATGCGAAATGATAAATCTTAAACAGAGATTAAGATATGACGAATATAATACAAGTTTAGTATATTTACTGTGGTGACTGACGGCAGACATATGATCGGAACTGTAAAAATGCTTTGGTGGCTGAGAGTAAACATAAAACCGCAAGGGTTTAAATGGTGGAATTAAAGAAAAAAATACTTATTTTTTTAAAATAAATATTTGCTCTATTCAGATACTGACTGGTTGAAGTTGCACAGTGTGGCATAAATATGAAATTTCTATAAGATTCTATTTGAAATCTATCTCAAGAAGAACTATTTTTTTTCTCTTTCAATTTTAAAAAGTACGCATGAAATATTGATTGCCTTTGTAAGAATTAAAGTAATCGGATAACAGAAATATTCCACGATACCAGTAAATTTTAAAAATGATTGAATATACTATGTACGCGGTCATATCCGAGTTCAAGGAAAATTAGAAATAAACTGGAATTACCACAAGAAGAGACGAAAACAATGCTCCAAATATGCAAAACATTAATTTCTATATGTAGGGATATGCAGAAAAACATTGTGTAATTTAATCAGCGTCATTGTGTAAATTAAAAAGCGTCCGCCATACTTACATTCTGAATATTCTAAAATAATAATACTAATTAAATACTAATAAATATTAATAAACAAGTATCATAATACTAGGCAAGAAAAACAGTAATTAGTGGCTACGACTCTTTCAGAACAGAGCTGTATGCTAGATGTTTCTTTCCTAAATTCTCATTTATTAGACAGTGATAGTTGTTGAATGATGGTTTTTATATGTGTGTATTTTTCTATACCCATATTACTTTCTGAATTCTGCGCTGTAATTCGATCTCATTTCCTCTTTGAACATCTTATTTTCCTAAGCAGTTGGTACATGAGATAATTAATCCCCTGGATTCAGCAGAATAATTAGAAAGTATCTCGCCCTTTATATTGGAAAACAAGCATGAAGTACGCTGAAATAGTTTGAAAACGAAATTTAGAAGAACAATTTTTTTTCTCAGTTGAAATGTTTATCAAAATATATTGAAAAATCAAGAAAAAATTAAAATTAGTTATAATAACTTCTTTTAAATTTCTAATTTTTAATAAAATTTATTCTAAAGGGTTCTTATGTGTTGGAATATCTGATTATGTATTTTTGTTTACTCTCAGAAGATAATAATACATGCGGATAAATGAGTTAGAAATATAATATTTTGCGATGTTTCAGTTACCATATAACTGACGTTAAAAATAAAACATTAGTTTCTATTGAATCCATTAAACATGCCTGTTATGATACTACTGACTAGAATAGTAATCAGAGATTTTCGATCTGCTTCAATGAACACGTTGTTATATATATATATATATATATATATATATATATATATATATATATATCGGGGCATTACTGAAAGCAAGAAACAAAGATTTATGATTAACTCTGAGACAATCATTTGAGCGTGTAGAATAAGAAGTTCTCCAATTAATATTTATTTATAAAGCTAGGAACTACAATGGTCATAGGGATGCAGTGAATTGAGAAGCATTTTATTGCAAAATAATGTTTCAAGGATTTGAATTTGATTGATTATCTAATTACAATTGCTAAAGTTTTTACTGTCAAACAAAAAAATATCGGTTTCCATTATAAATAATAGAATATAGGCTATAGTTTTCTTTAAAAATGATAGGCATTTAAAAATAAGCGCGCTTTTAATAAGGTATTAAAAATAACATTTATTTTAATCAATTTTTTTAATTAATATTTTTTATGTTTAATATTTAGCCATCTTCAATGAAGATTCATTCGCCTAATTATAGGTTGTGTTTAATTTGAATTTATTACCTTATTCGTATTAATGTCTTTATGTTCATTCCCTAAGGAATGGGGCTGCAGTTGCCTGGTGGTAAGTCTCTGTTTTAGAACCAGAGCCTTCCAGGATTAGGATCCGATTTCACAGAAGAATCATCGTGTGAATGATTCTGCTTCACATTCAATCTATCGGGTCAAACTTTTTCCCAATGGTGTGTTGTAGGAGATTTGAGAAAGGATGCCAGCTCAGGTGTCGTTTTCTTCATCTAACCACGGTTCAGGATTGCAACGTCCATCCCAATATAGCCCTATTGTTGGTTTAAAATGTAATGATAAAGTAACTAAACTAAAAACTCCCAGATGAATGCATTTTCTAGACATGAAAATATAATACATATTAAAACCGTGTTATTTGAATAGTCTTGTACCTATTTCTTGTGTGCATGAAACTTGCAGTGTAGTCGCTTCCTTTAACATAATACTGCCATTAAAAATTTAAGAAATATATCTAATTATATCAAAACCGATATTATTCTGGGCATTTCAAAGTGGGTGATGCCTTTTCCCCAGTATCTGATTATTTCAAAAATATTATATTAGTTATTTTAAATTAAGTTATTTTTTACGATAATGCAAATTCATTTTCTGATTTCTCGTGTAAACTGCACAGATAATTAGCCAAATCTTTCTTAGCTTTAAAACTCAGGAAAAAAAACCATGCAATTATATATTTTATAATTGAGCAATTATACAAAAAATGTTTTTTTTTTTCATATTTATGAGGAAATGTATGCAATTAAAGCGTATTATTAAAAAAATTTAAAAGTTTCTTAATGGTTTGAAAATTGATTTTAAAAAATGATATTTCTCGTATTTATTTTTAAAAATACCAATTTATTGCTTAATTTTTTATTAATCAAAATTTCAAATAAAAAAAAAACCCGTGCACCTATACAAACACAAATGATTTTATAATAAACTGAGATTAGGAAATTTTAAAATTATTCCTTTTTGAAATTCTTTGAGTTACTTAATAGCACGAAAATAAGATTTAACAGTAAAAATCATGTAATGGATTACTAAGTATTGAAAACATTAAAATAGTGTAATGTTTTCGAGAGCACTAAAGTCTAGTAAATAACAAAGAGAGTGAAAATTCTGACAAAAATTCTATCTTTGAAAACCTGAAGAAAAAACGAGTTAAATAAAAATGCATAAAACTATTTTTTTATTTATAACATTATTCAAGAAATTACGCGTAAAGGAATTCATAAAACTTTTGAAAAAAATGCAGTAATTTATTTAAAAACGATTATATTTTCCCATTTAACTGATTTTGACGAGTATACATCATAGCTAAAGTACAACATTCTTCTGTAGCTTTTGAAAAAACATTTGTTTGCGTAAACATTTTGAGTTTATTTAATGAAATTTATTATATTTGTATAATAATTGTTTAATTATTTATATATTAATGTGCGTGTGTGCATTATCATAATTTAGATATGCATTTTCCGAAAAGGTCGTAACAATTAACTGATTCAATAGTTAGAAATACAATAATTTGAAGATTTTCGGTTGAAAATTTGTCTTATATTTTTAATCCGATTTATAGCTGCACCATCATTTTTTAATGTGAATAAAAATTGGTAGTATTTGAATTAGCTGTTGCACTTTAGGTCAAATAATATTTTTTATAAAGGAATCTATTTCCAAATTTGAAAGCTGTTTGATTGTAAGCCTATATTTGATTAGTTTGCACAAATTTTATATATCTTTCTAAGTGCGTGTAGTGATATCATATTATCTGAGTGAATTTTTAAAAAACTGATAGCATGTTTATCTTACATTTTGAAATACTGGATATCCTGAGATAGGCATTTTTATACTTTGGCATAATGTCCAGAACATAATTTGGCATAAAGTTTGAGCCAAATTTCCCAAAAGATTGATATTTGAAGCATATGAAGTCTTAGATTCTACATTTAAAAATATATAGAAGGGAGATTTTATGTTGGTCAATCTTAACATTTCAAATTCTTTTTTTTTTTTTGAAAATGTAATTTTTTCTTGCATGTGCAATATTACAAATATTATATTTCTGTTTGCAAAATTTTATTAAAAAAATCTTTTGATTGGTTGTAATATATTATGAACAAGAAAATTACTTCGACTATATATATATATTTTTGTTTTTTTTAATTAGAAGTGTCATGATTGACTAACATAGAAACTTCCTCCTATACTTCTTAATTTTTATTTACAGAATCTAGAGTACAACAATGATATTGAAAAAAAAAAGATTTTTTAAATCTTTATTTGAAAAATTTTACTTGGATGTGTGAACGTGTTCACTTTCACGTTTATTCAAAATTTGCAACATTTTACTGCTACTCAATAGTTTTGAATGGATTTTGTTGAACAGTTTCGAATTTGCTTAATATTTTGTGGATACTGACAGCCATGGAGATTTGGTAGATGTACTTGCTATAAGATCGATCACTTCAGCATTCATAACTTTTGCATAGTGTTCAGAGCAGATATGACTTCCTCATATGTTTTACATTGCAATTATAGTTTAATATTAAATGTTGGTTTAGCGTGTTTCTTAAATTTATTAATAATGTTCACATTAAAGTTTGAATCAACATGAGTAGCTTGTTATTCAATGCTGTTAACAATGATATTGAAAAAAAAAAAGAATTTTTAAATGTTTATTTTAAGAAAAATTCTACTTGGATGTGTGAACGTGTTCACCTTCACGTTTATTCAAAATTTACATTTTAGCTCCAAAAAAACCTGGAATTTTTTAAAAAGTGAATTGACCTAAAGATGAAATATATATTTAGAATTCCGTCTTGGGTCAAGGAATTGTGATATATTTTAATTTCAATAATTTTTTGAAGCTAAAACTGATTCACATTTTCATTATAAAGAAATTTATTGCCTGTGTTCGATCATTTCATGGGTGTAAGGAGAAAATTATGTGATAACATAAAGCATATATTGATAAGTTAGAAGATGAATACGAGTCAATTTTGCTAAATTTTACTGCGTTTTATAATAGGTAATTGAAAATATATAAATAAAGATTGGGAATAAATTGCACCAAATCTCAAACAATTGCTTGTTGCTATTTTATTATTTATTTGTAAATCGCTGACCGTAATAGTTTCACATTGATTGGTGGGCATTTTTGAATTCGAAGGTGTCTTGAGATTGCTAGTTAAAAAGACAAAAAAAGATTACAAAGTAATATTTTCATGTATATACAATATCACAAATAATCTATTTGTTGCCAACATTTTATGCACAAGAAGCAAATCTTTTGATATTTTCTATGACATGTTGGAGATGTCGATGTGAATATACCTATATTTACTGGTCCTGCTTTCTTTGGCGATGATTGCAACAGGATTGGAAGCCCGATTTCTTTCTATCTTTCTTCTACAAACGTCAGTCGTCGTGAGGGGTAGCGAAGTGCTCTTGACAAGCCCTTCTTTGAATTTCGCATACCATTCAGATGAAATGCCTGACCGTCGATAACGCTGCCACCCAAAGGTGATGGTTCGATTTAGAATTTATTTGGCATGAATTAGGGACTGTTCACAAAATTTCTATCCTTGCCACTGGTTTCAAATGTTTCGCCAGAAAATTGACATTTTTTGTGTTTTCTAATTTTTCAAGACTCTTATCCAATCAGGTCACTAAGTTAGAAGACAATTGAGTTGTTTCCAGTCTTGTTTTAATAGATACCTTGTTTATGTAATTATTTTGGCACAGCTACTATTTACTGATTTTTAAGAACGATTACAACTATTAAAAATAATGTTATGGGCAGGGAGAGGCATAGTCTTATAAGCATAATAAACTGAAATAGTATGAGGAACTGGAGCTTTTATATATTAGGGAATCAAAGTTGCTACGAATACTATGCAAAAGTTAGAAATGTTGAAGTGGTCTATCGTATCGGAAATTGAATTTTTAGAATCATGACATTGCATGGGCCTTCTATTCATTTTTGTATATGCGAATACCATTATTTTCCGGCCGAAATTATTACATTAGAGAATTTTATATATCTTATTTATGTTTTAATTTTAAATCTGTGGCTAATTTTGAATAAAATCAACGCATGATCACTGTGTTTCCATCCTTTTGTATGTGATAATGAAATTCAAATGTGTTTTCAGAAGGAAGGATGAAATTTATTGAGATATTTTTGTATTAAATTTCTATATTTGCAGCAAACATTAGACCCACTAGATTTAATGGAAAATTTCTGCTTAGCTCTTTCTGCCGGTTCATCAAATCTCTAACTAACAAATGTAATAAAGTTGACTGAAATCTTCTATGCAATCTGTACATGTACATAGCGTGAAAAAAAGAGGAAGAAAGATTTTTTTCAGAACAATTTAATGCGAAACACGTCAAAAACCTGTCTACAAACAGATGACTAGCTATATTTCGAACAAGCTTTATTTTTAAAACATGTTATTAAGTTAAGAGTTGCGAATTATGTATTTTATAATGTTTAACTGAAAAAAATTATTTATAAATAAGTTTGTTTATAATTTGTTTGAAATTTTATCGTTTTTGTATTATATATATTAAAAATAAAATAAAATTTTACATATTTTTATCATAGTATGCAAAAATATATTATGAACCTGTAATTTTGCTTTTCCGCTCAAATAATGTCATCGTAAGGAAAACTAATTTACAGTCATCTGTATTGAATGGTGCCCGGGTGTCACATCAGAAATCCTAGAGCTTGGCGACAAAACGTTTAATTCCGCAAACTTCGAGAAATTCTCGAGCCGTCCATTAGGAACCGAGTACACCCAGAATGCTTTTGATTGGGACAGAAGGCCCCGCCTCCCGAAACTATAATAGGTAGCAATCTGAAGTTGGTCGATTTTTGGTGGATCGTTAGACCTGAACTGAGAGGTCTTGAATTGGTTGTGGATAGGAGTCTTGAACGGAATCGTCTGGAGAATACCGAAGCAACGAAGGAGTGCTGAATTACTATGTGTCAGATTCTGTCGAAGCATGTGTGTCGTGAACACAGCAGTCCTAAACTGAGAAATAGTCTTGAATTGAAGTAGTGAGTTGGCAGTAAAAGCGAGAAAAAACAGGGGACATTTCAGCCGTTTGGAGAGACGTGAGCTTAGACATAATCTCTCAGATTCCCTCTCCTGCTGACTCCTGTATGGTCACTTTGTGTGCTGCGGGCGTTGTCACAACAGAATTTCTGCTTCAATACTGTTTGCTGTAATGTGCGTTTGTCTCGGCTGTGTATAATTGTATTCTGTAAATATTTTTAGTATCGTGCTTCACCCTGTAAATAAACGTCTTCGTTGTGTTTTCTGTTGAAGTGCTGATCATTGCTGTGCTTATCTTCCACACCCTACACACCCACTAGACGTAAACAAACTTCGCGTATTTTCGGAAAATCAGTCACAATATTGTCTAAGTGTGAATTTTTATTTTATAATCATGGTAAAGCGATTGCTAGTAAAATCAATTTTTTAAATAATAAATAAATATCGATTAATTTTCCATTTTTTAAAATAGCATAATAAATTTAATTTCGCAATTTTTGAAAAAGTATAATCTAATCTGTAAAAAATATTGCAGACAACTCTTAATATCGCAAAAACAGGTAAAAAATTGAAAACTGTTTCGGTCTCCATATACATTTGATTTATAAAACTTTTGTAACAGATTAAATATATGTTTATTTAAAGTAGAGCAGAATTATAACATGTGAAAACTATTAATTAAATTTCCATTCTTTTCTATTACTCGGATAATCGCCATTTTCAGGATACATTTTGCAACCCAAACAGTTTAAGAAGTTAAAATCCATTGGTCACTTGCAAACTGGGATACCGGTAGCTTTGTGGAAGAAAATTAAATTTCCCTTTTCTCTAACAAGGGAAAATTAACACCTTATTCGACATATTTCCGCAGTCTAGAATAACTTTCGAGACGTTTTAGTGTAATTTGTTCGTCAAGAGTTCGAACAACTGCCTCCCTAAATGAATGACTTCGTCTCAACTTCGATATTGCCTCACAATCTATTAGAGAGACTGCTTTTCCCTCTAATGGAATAAATTATGCTTCCGGAATAATACAGATATTTTAGTTTATTAGAAGCAAATATTTGCTGCATTTCGAAATCGTTTGTGTCATTCCTCGACTAATAATAACGATAAAGGGAAAGTAATTTGAATTGGGTAACAGAATTTAAATGAATAAATACTTGCATGTTTAGCGGTTATGGCTGTGGAATGTATTCAGCTAATAATTTACAGTTTATTTATATTATACGAATGTAATGTCAGAAATAACCTTTTAATAATAAAATAATGGCTTATACTAGAGGAATCTTTTGATTGATGCTATTAATATGACAATTCAAAAGTTTTCGATGTCATTTTACCGCAATTCTTAAAAAGTAAAAAAATAACTTGTCTGCTGATGACCAAATATTGCGATGCTCATACAGGGTGTTGCAAAGCTAATGGCTCATACTAAAAGCTAATAGCTCATTCATGCGATAGAATCCGCTAAAACAAACAATTTCAGCCACATAATATGATGTCAGAAAGCAAATGTCTGACCACGAGAGGGTGGTTATTTCTCAGAAATGGAAAATAATATAATGACCAAGAATTACAATATGAAGGCAAAGAACCTTTATTTGTGATGGATGCTCAAATGGGCAACTGACAGCTGAAATGCAGACTTCACATCGGCGATGCATTAAATCGCTGACACATTGGAATTTTACTGGCGTATCAGGAATGTCTGCAGCTGCAGGGCTCGTGCATTTCACCTTTTAGCTATACCCACAGAAAACAATCTAAGTAGGACAATCGGAGGATGTGGGAGGTCAAGACACTGGCCCCTCGGCGACCAATCTATTTGTTCGGAATGTTTTATTTATTCAGGTAATTTCGTACATTCCTGGTAAAAGGAGTTGGTGGTCTGTTCTGAGGGAACCCCATGATGCGTTGAACATTTGCTGTTACAAAAGCAAATCAAGCAGCACATTCTGGAAGAAAATGATATACTTTTGTCCATTTAATCGTCTTGGTAACAGATAAGGCCCAATTAAGTGATCGTGGATCATTTCTGCCCATATATTCAAGGAAAATACTTGCTGGCTACCACTCGAACGTGTACCATGGGAATTTTCTGCAGCTCATACATGATCATTATGCATATTAAATATGTCATCACATATGAATGTGGTTTAATCCGTGAACAGGATAAGCACTTCTAGAGGCCCGACATTTGCTTGCTAACCACACATTAAATGTTAAATGCTATTTGTTCTATCTAATTTTATCACTCCTCATAGTATTGACCGGTAGTTTTGCAGCACCGTGTATACATATATTATACCAGTTTTAATTTCCAATCTGAAATATTAATAACAATAAAACTATTATACCATCCTTTTGTAATTAGAGAGATTGATCTCCATCACTTTTTGGGTACATTCCCTTAATAAGACTACCTATTGCAATGAATTTCATGCAAAGATTTCTGAGAATATTCTTTTATTCTTCACCGTTCCTGGTCCCTAGAGCCCAAAACCATTCTTCTTTCAAAAATTTATATTCATAAATGGCCCCTCCAGCTCAAATGGAGTAGAGATGGAGTATTGAAATCTCTCGCTATAATGCTGAAGATAGAAAAATAAACTCAAACAGTGAAATTCGCACCTTATTAAGATAAGCAACTTTTGTATTTAAACGTTTTTCGATAACTGCAATATCTTAAGGGATGAAAAGTGATTTTCATGCTCTAATTTGGACAATTTCTAAAATCAACAGTTTATATTGTTAGATAGTCGCTAAGATATAAAAGAACCCACCTTTGCCTTCCAGATTCATGAAAGGTTTGTTTTTCACACAAAATTGCAGCACTATGTTTTATCTCCATAACTTACTGAAGAAAAGAAGATATGCATTTTAGTTATCTGTCTTTGAATGGATTGGTCAAATTTGATACGTATTTACCAATTTAATGGCACTCAAATAAAATTTAATCAAACGTCTTTTTAAGTTATAAAATTTCTACATTCTTATCCATGTAAATATAGCACTAATTAACAAATGGTTAAATCTTCAATGAAATTGCTTCCAAAAATATCATTAATTTTGTAACAGAATGACACAATATGACACCATATTGAAATATGACACAATATTATCAATATTTTTTATGACACAATATTAAAATATGTACTAAGTGTCAACTAAATTTCGATTAAAACTTCAGGTAATTTTTTTTTGTTCTTTTATTTACATGAAACGGCAAAGACAGAATTGTTTTAATGTGTTCGTAAACAAATATTAATCTGAAAATTAAATTTGTGAATGAAGGTAGATAAAAAAAAAAGAAGAGATTCTTTGAGGTATTCTGTGATTTTGTTTGACATTTACATTGTTTTCCTCTTTCCATACTTAAGGTATTCTGCTTTCTTTTATCCTTAGTAGGGTTTACCGGTTTTTCAAACCCGGTTAAAAAAAACTCTTTTAAAGTGAGTTTGTCTCATTAGGAAACCAATCTAAATTAATTAAGCCGGTTTTGTAAAGCAAATTTGCCACATATGGAAATTCTTTTTTCGGTATGCCTGGACATTCCATTTTTCAAAATAAATAAATATTTTGAATTTTATCAATCGGAACCTATTTAAATAGCAGTTGAAGTCTTAGGGTGACAAGATGCTAATTTATTAACCAGTGAAGGTACATTTGAATTTCAGTTAAAAACTAAAATATTTAAATACTGAAATAAGTTTGGAATTATTAAATGCTTTAGACTATATGCTCTATTTTTGTATTTGCAAAATGCACAAAACATTTCAAGTTCAGGGAA
>JAPMOQ010048734.1:933066-950959 GCA_026543055.1 Argiope trifasciata
TCTACTTTTTGAAAGAAAAATTCGAAAACCAACTAAAACCCGTTTTTTGAAATTATTGAATTCAAAAACCATGTTTTCAAAAAGATGGTTTTTATATAAACCCTAATCTTTAGTAACTTTATTTTCAGGAAAAACATAGCTTTTCTCAAAACTACAGATTTATGATTCAATTTAATTGTTTTCTTTGATTAATTAAATAAAAAAATACTACTAGTGTGCAAAGAAAATAAGTAAACAATCAAAAGGAACACAGATCACATACGAATGGATTTAAGAATCAAGGATTGCAAATTATTTTCCTCTCTAGAAAGAATATGGACTAGTTATGATGCTAAAAATAAGTAATATTCAAACAACTAAGCAATGAAGTGAAATTTTTTCAAATGTGATGAGAATGTGTAAACGTTTTTACTTACATGTTTACACTATTTCTAACTTCGAAAGTCATCAGTTTAATTTAATGTAATTTAATTGATCTAATTGTGGAAAACGGGAATATTGTTATGTTTTTCACTGTTACTAACTATACGTGCGGCCAAATTCTTCTAAAGTTCTCTCAAGGTAAAAAATCAAATTTAATTGATCTAATTAAGGAAAACGGGAATATTGTTATGTTTTTCACTGTTACTAACTATACGTGCGGCCAAATTCTTCTAAAGTTCTCTCAAGGTATAAAATCAAATTCTCCTTAAGGTATAAATAAAATTTCGAAAATGTTAATTGTGCTTTAAATTTTAATTTATATAATTTTTTATTGGATATTTATTCAAAGTTTATGAATACCAGGGACAAAGAATAAATTTTGGAAACATGTCAGATCAATGGCAAACTGAACTTATTTTTCTTGTTAGAAATTTTAAAAAATGCTTGTAAAGACTCTCTAAGGTAATAATTAATATACATTTTATTGATTTTTATCACATCTGTAAATTTATAACAATAACATCAAAAACAATTAGATGATAAAAAAAATTCTTTTCTGGATATCTGCCAATAGATTCCCAGCTAATAAATAAATCATTTTTAATTATTTAGAAGATAATGTGCAATTTATTTTATTATTCTTAGTCTTTTTGATTTTAAAAATAAAATTTATATGCCAAATATTTATGTGTGTATTATATAATAAATTGTATATTTTGAAAAATTCTATTTTAAAATTAACAATTTTCAGGTAGTATAATTATTTATATACTTTCTTAAAAATCTAAAAAAAAAATGTATTTTTTTTCTATTGGCAGCATCTAAGATGATTTATATATTTGTGACACCACTTTTTTTTCAGACTTTTATAAATTAAAATATACTAGCGGACAAGTCTGTGAGAATTACAACTAATCGTTATCTTATATACGAAACGTATGCGATATACAAGGATATATGTTGAAATTTGTTTTGAAAGACAGTTAATGTTCTTTTTTGAAAGAAAAAAATATCAAATAAAACATATTAAGATGTTGGAGAATTTTAGCTAGAAACTGTGCAGAAAATGCTTATTTAGTAAACGATTTATAACTTTTCATGCCCCAGATAAAAGTTCATTGAAATAAAATTAAGAAAATCAATTAAATAAGATTTTTTAATTTTTTTTTTTACTTGTTAATGGTGCTCTCTTCATCAGAGTTTTCTTAAATTCTCATTCCTTTATATTTTTGAGTAAAGAACAAACGCGAACACATTTCATTTTTTGTATTTTAATGACTTTTTAAAAGTAAAACAGTCTAATACAAAAGCACCCTGTTGATGAGAAGGGATTTTAAAATAAATTTCCAGCAAAAGAATTTCTTTTTAACGCTGATTAAGATTAATGTGTTTTTCAAAAAGAAACGGCTGTGAAAATACAAGTTTGAAAATAATATATTTGAAATTTCTTCTATAAGTACTGTTTGAAAATTTGATAACAATAAAAAGAATCCGACATATTGTTATAGGAACACACATTCAGTAAAAAGTTAGAGAATTATTGAGGATAAGGGATAATAATTTTGAAAATTTGAAATTCATTTATATATATTACGTTTCAATATTTATTTTAGTGAATTCTTATTTGGCAAAATGGGTTTTCCAAACATAGATGTTTCTTTTATCGTGCCTTTCTTGGTTAAAAATTAACAGTGATGTTTGATTAAATTATATTAATGTCACATTTTGAAGCATTAATAGGCTGCTTTGGGCTAAACTTTGGAAATTTTAACTACTGTCAGATGATGGGGACACCTTCTGTTTCTAAACTTTCGTATGATACCAATGGCAGGATATTTAGTTTTGACAGATTTAAGATTCTGACAGATACACCAAACCTTAAGCTGAGTTTCTTCGGGGGAATAAGGCCTCGAATACAAAAAAACTCCACCCCTTATGAAGAAAACTTATCATCAGGCCATTGCGGACCTTTTAAACGTTAGCAGGGTTAGTACACAAGGTCAGAAGGAAAGTTTGTGAAACATTCAAATAACATACACTTTTATGATTAAAAAAATTGCGAAAAAACAAAACAAAACAAAAAATCTGCTTCTGCGACAATAATCAAAAATTATTTTTTACATCATAATCATTATTTATTTTTACTGTGGAATGAAAAATTGCCACAGATTCTACTTCCAATCTTAAACTGCCTATCATATTTCACTGGATAAAAAAATAAAACTTCAAAGCAGAAAAATTCTTTACTATATTTTCATTTGTCTTTTCCTGGGCATTTTATCTTTCAGAGGACATCACAGATCGTGTCATATTATTTTTATCACGTCATCTTACCCGCCATCGATTTATTTTCGGCATTCTGTTCGAAGAGAATCAGTTAGTTCATGGCAAACGATTTCTTGTCACTGCCAACGCCGGCTAACTCATTTAATGAAAGAAAAAGTCTTGACTCTAGAATGCCGCTCTTTGAAAGTATTGTGAAGGCGGTTCCGATTCCACCATCATTCTTCATCCAATTAGAAGCGCTTTCTTAAGTGTCAAGCCCTGCTTGTAAGCACTCGATCAGAATGAATGTTTTGAGCTCTCGATGGAACCGATTGTGTTTAAAATGTCGAGGATGTGTTTATTCTGCTTTTTTCCCTCTTAAAAAGTTGTTGAAAAGCACAATGCAGGAATTTACTATTGGAATATCAATAAAAGAATGTTATTGTACTCAATTTGTCTTATAAAATTCGAAGACTAACCTTTCAGGTATAAGAGATACTACTTTATAGAAATGAAATATATTTTGGATTTTTGTCTTTTAGAATTAACAGCATACAATTAAAATCTGTCTCAGCGATTTCACCATTTCTAAATTGAAAATTTTTTTAAAATATCTTATTAATATAGAATGAATATTATAAATAATTGAAATCTGCATTAATTGATATCTGTTTTGAATGCAAATTAGAATCAATATTGTTGTTTCTATTGGACTTGTCATTGACATGGCTCCTGACTAATTGTCTGCGATTTTAAGACAAAATTTTTCGTTTCTTATTTTTCAATACTGTTCATCTAGGACAAAGAGTACGACTTAGCTATACACGCCTCACAACCCTTTTTACGAGGTGGACTTCATTCATTCACAGATCGTAATTTAGATCTGGATCATAGAACGATCACATCTGATCTTATACTTTCAGTGGTATTACTCTCAACATCGAGGATTTTGTGACCCCGACAGGTTTATATGTGCACCAGATACCACCGTACAAGGGGAATCTTCGCCTGGTGGGTTCGAATTGGCCTCCCTTAGGTGGGGGATGCGAATCCGATGTCCTATTGACCAGGCTATTCCGGTAAAAGAATAAGTGAGAATAAAGATAGAAATAGCAAATTGGAAGTTTGACTTCGTTTGGGATTCTTAATAATGTATGTAAATAGCACAAAAACAATGGGTTAGAATGAACGTAGCAATCGCTGTTCATTCAGTATAATAAGATAACAAATAGTTAGTTTTTTAGGAATCTATATTCTGATTGTTGCGTTTATTATTTTAATTTTGCTTTTTATATTATTATTTGAAAGCATTAATTTGGTAATAATTCAATATATTTTCTATGCACTCCAATAACTTTCAAGAGTTAAATGCTAAGGGAGCATATAGTTCATGTATTCAATAAGTAAGTTATTTTATTAATTATCCACAGTTTTCCTGCTTTTACCGCTGCTTAAAATGTTTGCTGCTTTCCACGATTTTTTTATGTTTAATGCGTTTGCCTTTATTGTTAGAGGTATTTGAATAAGATATCATGAATACAATATATCATAGATTTGAATATTATAAATATCAACAGCACATTTCATTTAAATAATATTTTAACTTTTTTGGATACATTCCTTCCAAATAGGGTTTTATAAAGTGTTTATACCCGTTTAGTTATTTTATATAAAAAAAGCAAACCCAGCAGACCATTCTTCTTTGCCTCCCTTTTCTTTTTCCTTCATATTTCTTTTGCGATTTTCAATTAACAAACTATATTCTTCTTAATATAATTAATTTCTTTACAATATTCTTAACCCTTAACTAAGGAGGTGATATTTTAATACTTAACTGGGAAGGAACGGTCTTCGGGACCACATTTAATTTACACTCAAATTAAATTTTCTAATGAATTTATTACTATGAAAAAAGGCCAATATATTTTGCGGAAATCTTTCTTGATATATAAATACATTTTAGAAATTTTCTAAAATATATTCTCATTTAAATGCGTTGGAACATATTTTCTTCTGTAATTGCATCTTCTAATAAATAATAATCTTGAAAAAATATATAACTCTTTACTTTTTAAATTATATTTATTTTTTCAGTGTAAAAAGGTAAATAGAAAATAATGTAATGTGAAATTCAACAAACATGCGAAAAATTAAAAAAAAAATGATATTGGGTAAAATTGATCCTTTTTTTTATTGTCTTGTGGTGTATATTTAGTCATTCTAAATATACAGGTTAAGAAGTAGTACAAAAATCAACCAATAAAATCTGTATATCAGAATCAATTGAATGCGCACTTTCATTGAAAAAGAATTTGTTGCAACTATCCTCATCACTAAAATCACGTTATGCATCATTTAAAAGTCTCTGAAGCACCAATTCTTTCTAGGAGCTCTTTTGATACAATTATATTAATTATTGATACAATTATTTGATACAATTATATTATTCTATTCCACGACTGTCAATATTCTAACCATACAATTGGAGCAATTTGGTCAGGGTTGGCTCTTGTGCCACTAAAAGTCTTAAAAAACAACTGCAGCTTCATAATAGGATCAGTGAATTAGATGATATTTCGAGGCCGAAGTTTTAGCACCCGCTGCTAAGCCTTGTTTATCACTGGGACACAAATATGGAGTGCGATCTTAGAAACGTCGCTCAAAGAAATAATTGAATAATTTTAAAAAGCATCCACTGAAACTGGTTGAAAAAGTGCGCGTGTATTGAAGGTCATAAAACAGGAAGCTACAAGGTCAATCCACTCAATTGAGCTAAAAATAGAATAGGGTGACCGAAAGTCCATCGCCAGCGATTTCACAGACCTTACATTAGTAGTTAAGGTAAATATATATAATACTAACTAGCAGTTTTTAATGACCAGCTTTTTTGTCCGATTATTGACATTTTATTATGTTAAATACTAATATGGAATGCATATAACTTTAAAAAAAAACTCACCTTATTTTTTATAACTTGGAAATGAGTAAATAAAAAATGTAACGCGTGCAAATGAAAAAGAGGATATGCTACGAAATAAATGTGGAAGTAGAAATCTGAATTCGAAATTTATTTCTAAAAAAACATTCTTTATTTTAATTTTAACATTGATAATAACTTTTTCATCTTCATTTTAAGAATGGAAACAACAGGCCAATAAATTTTTTTATAGATGAATTTTAATTTCATTACGTAAAAAATTAATGGTTACAAATTCAGTGTTACGTTTAAAATACCATGAAAATATTCTGTAAACATGGATGTGGAATTATTAAAGATGTAATTTTTTAAGATAATGCAAAAACTACTTTAGTAAAAAAATATATGTGGAATAATTTCTATTTGAAATTAATTTCTATATTGTATCACAGAGATCAACGATTCGTTGATGGTTGGTGCTAGTTTAGGGCTCTAATAAACTTGTTTCATTTCTGTTTTTGTATTTCTTTAACATAATCTTCTTTTTGAACAACTAAAATTTTTGTTGAAGATTTCCATAGCACTTCTAATAATATTCTGCAGTGACATTACCTGGCAGTGCGTTAAATCACAACAGCGAAGACGCTAAATGAAACAGCTTGAAACTTTTGTATGATACGAGTAATTTGTTTACATTTGACAGTATGTAGTGAAGCAGTTTATGATCATGTACATTAGCGTTTATATATATATATATATATATATATATATATATATATATATATATATATATATATATATATATATATAAAGAGTGAGAGAGGCTAGTCTATATTCGAAGAAATTCACTCCTAGTCTAAAAGCATCATCTATTTTCATGCGACTGCACTAAAAGTTGTTTAATAAAATCTGAACAGTATGCTTTCAATAAAAGTACTTTTACGATTCCCTTATACGCCTTTTTACTCCATGACGAATATTTTTAAAATAATTTTTTTTCAGTAAAATGCAGACAGTGTCTGACAGGGAGATATGGTGAGACGCTTTCAAAGGAAATCACATTTCAAGGCATTAAATGACCTAAACAAATGTAAATTTGTGTGGATCAAGATAAAGTTGGTCTATAAAATCACGTAAATAAAAATAAATTTAAATTTTCAAAGCAACAATAATAAAAAATAATAAATGTAAAAATTATTATTGAATTAAACTAGAATAGAATTTCATTAATACTTATGTGTTTTATGATACATTGTAGGGAAATAATTATAAAATAAATTTCTCAGAATAATTGAAATTGCGATTTTTAAATTTTGTATCCTTTACTGTAATTAAAAGTATTAGTAACTATTGAATGTGTCTGAAAAAAGTCTTTGATTTCAAGTTTTCATAACTATACGGCAAGATGCTTGCTATGCCAGCATGACAGGTTTGATTGTAAATTTTACAATAATTTTAATTGGCAGGAAATTCAGAAGAGAATTCCTTTTCGCAATTTGAGAGTGTTGTTAAAAATAAATTGACATTCTCATTATTTTCTTTCCTGAGATATTTCTGAAACACTATAATTGCTTTCCATTAACAATTTCTCAATTTCCATTTCAACATGATTGAAAATCTACCTTTGATGATAATTAGTAAAGATGGTTAAGTAATATTATTTCCACTCCTACAACGTAAATTCACAGAAGAAAGAAGTGATCATAGAAGACTTAATTTTCAATAATGAAAAATGATAGAAAGTAACAAGGGATTCAATGTAAAAAAGTTCAAAAATATTTTCCTCAGAATAAATGTCAAAGGAAAGATCTCTTTTGATATGGTAAACGAGGAAGAGAATTGTATTTCAAATAATTGTATAAAAGTTGAGTGTCTTAATTGTATGATTATTTTATCAATATTCTCCTTTTTGCTATTTATATCTATTGTCTTATTTAACCTTTTAGCCTCCATTATCATAATAATTAATTCTTAACATACTTAAACATTTGCTCAATGCCATAATTGTTTTTTATTTTTATTTACCTGAAGTAGGTAGATTTTAACATCTTTCTAAGCAATCACAGAAGGGGTTAACGGCGTAAAATACTAATTTAAGTGCGATAACTGGAAATGAATGCATACAATGTTGAAAAAATACATACAATCATTGTTTTTTAACAGAATTACTTCTTAAAATATATTATTTGTTTTTTATAAAATAAACTTTTTATGTTTATTTCAGATTTACAATTTCTCATATAACATTTAAAATATCACTAGACAGTATCTTTTTTTCTGTAATAGTGAAATTATTCATTAAACGTGATTTAATAAATAGCATTTCATAAACAGTAAATTGAAGAAGCATTTAACATGCATTAAACGCATCGTGCACTACTTAATATAAGAATACATTTTCTTCTAATTTTTGGGTTATAAGTTTCTTTTTTTTTCCTTTTAAAATAATTCCTCTTTTTGTTAGAGAAGTTTTCTTCAAGTAGATAAGATATTTGGAGTTCTTTCAAAAATATATTCAACCATTTTTAAATGTCAAGTCTTTCTAGTATGTTTTGAATTTTGAGGAACACGAGAACATCGAAAATTCTTTGTTTTTCTCACTCTTTTTCTTGTTATTTGGATTCAAAGAGATTATATATATATATATATATATATATATATATATATATATATATATATGGATGGAGACAGAGAAATCTCGCGATTTCTTCTTACTTGTTAATGACTTACACTAATTAAGACAAATATTGACTTAAAAATAATAATGCCCCAAATGAAAACTTTAAATTTGCGATAATAGATTTCACTTTTTTTGTTTTACCTAAAATGATAATTCTTATCCAAAATTAATTAAATTTACACATCTCTGGCGAGTGCATGCTAGCTGTTTAAAATAAAATACTCGTTACCAGAAACAAGTGAAAATCGTAGCTAAGTAAACTCAGAATCCTCCTTAGGAAAGGGATAACTTGTATGATTATAATTCAATTTGATTAATTAAGTCCCTAAGTAGCGCATTGAATGTTTCCACGTGCAAGATTTAATTGATCGATGAATGCACAACTCTCATTACGCGTTTCTGTTGTTCTGCATCTTCTCGGATGACTTATGCTTCCCAGAAACGGTTAGTGCTCGAAAATTAAATTATTTCCACCAATGTTTAACTCGTTAAGCTCTGACGTATGTTGCTCTCGAAAATCCAGAGTTAGTAAGGCTTTTCTGTTCTTTTCAAAGCTGATATGGTTTACTAAATGTTATTAGGCATAAATTGTTTAAAAAATAGATATATTGTTAAACTGTATTTCTGAGGAAGTTATTTATTGCATTTTGTGTGGAGAATATTATGGAATATGTGTGGAGTCGTTATAATCAAAGTTGCTCTTTCAAATGGTCATAAAGAGAAAACTATTGGATCAAATGTTATCAAACTTGGGGAAAATTTAAAGGTCGTGGAAATTTCTTTTCTACCACAAAATGTTCAAAAAGTCTCTGCCAGAATGGAGGAAGGGTATTGTTGTTAAGCCAAATAGGATTTAAACACATATGCTTAAAATGTGTTTAATAATTTCTGAAAAGTGTTACAAAGCACGTTCAAGGTGGCATAAACAATATCCCGAAAGCAAGTTAAATCATATTACTACATTCTAACTTTAGCATATCAAGATGAATGATTCGCACATGTAGTTGTATACATCCTTTAGTTCTCCAAATTGATTAAATTATCGCTATAAACAGTGCTTTTGAGATGATACACATTAAACATACTTTCTAACGCACTTCAGAAAAGATTCAAACACATTTTAAACATGTCTTTACATCGCATTTTGCTTAAAGATATTAGCACAGTGCCTTTTCATTCCTGGTGGTGAGTGTTTGAACTTTTTTGCAGTTCTGGGGGAGTAGCAAAGAAATTCTCATGACCAAGCCTGATAACATTTGGAAATTTTTCTTTTTTGACCATTTCAAAATGGAACTTTACTTACAACCATTCTGTATTTTGAGACTGAAATAAATTTAACCCAAATCATTATTTTTTAAAATCTTATGAATACATTAAAAGGTAGTTATTTTTTGGTTAATCAATTTGATTTAATAGTAGTAATAGAATAGAAACTTGCAATCAATTTCTAATCAAATTCATTATTCGGCAGGATAATGGATAAAATCCTAATTTTAGGAAATGGATGTATATTATCAAGAACACACCATTAGCAAAATTCTGGTGCATCATGTAGTACATGAATATCGATTATAAAGTCCTTTTAAAAATTGCTTCTATAATGTTTGCACTCTCACTGCTGGTATCAATTGTAATCAAGATGAAAAAGTTAAAAATAAGTGAATTTTAAAACTTTTATCTATACACATACAAAAAAATATAACATTTTCTTTTATCTTTAACATACTTCCTCATCAAATTGAAAATCGTAGTTTAAGGATAAATTCACTTTTTAACTGACGTGTATATACGTCAGGAAATGTGAAAATAATTATAAAATTTTCTTTATACAAAATTTATTACAATTTCTTAAAAGATAATTTTAGCATTTTTTTAATTTAAAGAATTTATTTTATCTTAATATTCTAATTTTATTAGATTAACTATAGAGATAATTTAAAATATTTTTATTTAATAAATTAAGCAACACATAAAGCCCAACTTTTCATTGAAAATGCTCTATTGAAAAGTATATGGTCATGAAATTCGGTTATTAAAAGTATAATTGAAAATTAAATAAGAATTTACCCTTAGGACCTAATTTATTCTCATTTTTAAAGTAATTACATATTTGAGTTGTAGTGTGAAAAAAATATTTTTATTAAATTTCGAAGAATTTCTACCGTCCCAATTGTTAGGATTTAACCTTTTTCCAACGGGATTTATTGATCCCTTAAGAAGAATACTCCGAAGGGCAATTAAAATTTATATATTTTTTAATCAAATATTTTGAATTGTTGGAAAAGAAAATAGGATTTTGCAAATAGAACTGAACAGAAAATAGGATTGTTATTTAAACATTTTGGATCTATGAAGTTTTATATATAATTTACTATATGTGAATATTTCTAAGATATTTTGTAAATGTATACAGTGGGGCTTGATAACTTTGAAATTCAAGGTACTGCAACTAAAATTTGTATAATATATTTAAAAATGTATTTTGTAAGAAAACAAAATTACAAAAAATTTAAAATAATTATTTTTGTTATTTTCCGTTAAACAATCACTAGTGCAATTAAATATATTGTCAGTAAATTAATTGTAATAATTGAAATTAAAAATATATCTTTAAAATCAGCTATTTTATAAGTAATTTCAATACATATAATCACTTATTTATATATTGTTATATGTAAATAACATTAATGCTTTATATGTAGTAATAACACTACATCACTTATTTACGTATTGTTATATGTATACAATGTAAGAGTGCATAAATGAGACGCATAATAAATGATTTAACCATATTTTAAGGAAAAGTTTGAATGAAGCAAATGTATGGTAAAATTTTGAAATTGTCTGCCTAATAATGTTGATAATACACTGAATTAAATAGTTATTTTTTGATGATCGCTGGACAGGCTTATATAACTAAAGAACTTTAAACCAGTTGATTTATTTATCAAATTCTGAATTAATCAAGCTGATATTAATTATCAGAGGGAATTTAACAATATTTGAATAGAAAATTCACAGGAGCGGAATAAATTTAATTACTTTTGTCTTGATGATTTAAATATTTTTATCAATTTTGATTTTATACAATTTTAAAGAATATAGCATAATTATTTCATATTAATACAATCAATATGCTATTTTTTAAAAAAATATAATTAAAATAATTTTATTAAATAAAAACTTCCCTATTAATAACTATTAATTATTTTCGCAGCTAATCGAACTTGCAGTGATGTTAAGGAATATTTAAAAGAGGAATTGGCTTAGGATACTTGCCATCATGGTTACACTTGATGATTTTATATCAATTTTGGAGAAAAAATTATGTAAAAGATGTTTGTTTTGACTTTATTTGGAATCCTTATTTTAATATTCCTTATACATAAATAATCTAGTTATGATTAATGGTATTAATTTAATATATATATCATATCGAGTCATGGTTACTGATGATAGTCAAATTTCTAGCTTATTTAGTGATAATATCTCGGATTTTTGAACGTTTTAGAACGAAAAACATATTTGTATATTGATATTTTATTTTTCTTTGTGAAATGCATATGTGAACATTTAGAGTTGTTTTTTTGTTTGTTTTTTTTGAAGAAAGTAAAATTAATTTTAAGCATTTGCCAGGAATTCTTATTTTTAAAAACCTTTCTTTTGCGTATTTTGTATCAATGATATTAATTTCTGTTCTTTTATTCGATAGTTTCCCTGCTACCATTGTGCTGTTATTTAATTGTGTTATTATGGGCGATAAGAAGTATTGAAATTTAAATTTATATTTTAAATTTTTTCCCCGTTAATCACACATTTGAATGCGCAAGTGTTTCTGAATAATTTCGAGTTTTGAGAAATTGCATATTGTTAAAAATAAATATTAAGTAATTCATGAAAATGTTATCATCATAATTTTTTTACATTTGGATAATTGAAAAACATATTTACTTCATTTTTGGATTTCATCAATTACTTGTTTACAGATCTTTTTTATAATCTAATAAAATTGTAAATTCACTAAAAAATTTCATCCTTTCAAGTAACGAAATATTTATATTAATGTATTTAACTTCTTATAAATTTTGGCAACGACAATGATTTCTTTTCAACTAAATTAATTAGTTGAAAGTGAGCAGTAAATTAGTGAGCAGTATTAGTTAAGTGAGCAGTAAATTATTAAACTACGTTTTTATTGCATAATCAAAATATAATTAATTGATTCATAAAGATTTAATAATTTTTCAATATTAATATAAAATTCTATATAATGCACTTATTCGAATTTCTTTAAAAATTGTGATCCCTCTGTATTTATACGAGTTCCTCATTTTCAATATTTGATAGCGAAAAGATATTTATTTTATGAGATTTTGGCAATAATTAATAAAGGAGACAATTTACTAAGAATTTTTCAAAAAATGCATTAATTCAAACCATATTTATTAAATATCATTTATTATTATTATATAATAAATATATAAATATCTTCACATGTAATCTTCCCTATTATAATTGCATTCTTATTACTAAATTTAATAAAATATAAATGATTGAAATTGTTTTTGCTTTGACTTTTTCATACATTAAACGATAAAGGATAAACGATACTTTTTCATACAGTAAACAATATTTAGTTTCATAGCTTTAGAAACCGAGATAAATCTGCAATCATAAATTATTTCTGTTGTCCTTTGGGAATAAATTTTCAATAAAGCGTAATTTCAATGTTATAAAATAATTTTGTTATAAAATAATTTTTACTTTGGTCATTATATTACAGATTTATCAATGTAAAATAAATTTAGACAAATAAATTGTCTATCTAAGATCAAGTCGGAAGAAAGTCAAAGTTATATAACTTTAATAGGACAAAATTCATACTTTCTTTTCTCATTTTTGACTAATATATTTACTGAAAGACTAATAACTCCTTGAATAGGTTTGCTGACAGGCCATTGTATGATAATTTCTTCCAGGTCTATAATTATGAGAATCACAATTTTAAAGACCTCATGTAATTGAAAATGTAAATTCATATAACTGAATTCCATTCATGAATTATTACAAGCACTGAAAAGATGCATTTTATTTGAAGAATTTCATCCTTTAATTTTTAAACATTTATTGCAAATATATTAAAATATTATTTTATTTCATCAACTCCGATTATGTTTCGATTATCATATTCACAACTATAGCTGCGCTACATTCTAATTCTAATATTTTTTACACATCTGTCTCTCTCTCTCTCTCTCTCTCTATATATATATATATATATATATATGGCCAAAATTCCACAAATACTTTTTTTGTTGAATAGAAATTTAAGATAATGAAATTAAATATCCTCCTTTAAATTCTTAATAGCTTAAATTATTGATGTTGTTATGTTTGAATAAACAATTTACATAAAAACTATAAAACTTTTAATGTGAATAAAGGGGTATAAAACCTTTATTAATTAAGAAAATGATTTTTTAAGTGTCTAATAGGGTTTTAAATAGTTGGCATTCATATGATAATCAAATAGAAAATATTTTTAAAAATTTACTTTCAAACTTTAGTTAGTATAGAAAAATCTGAGCAATAGAAAATCTAACAAAATAAACTTATTTTTTGTCTTAAAGATATACAGATACTTTTTTCAAATTAATTATAGCATCAAGTACTCCTTTTAGATTTTCTGATAAAAAAAGATAACTTACCATAGCTTCTTCCAAATATTCACGGATGAGTCAGGAAGATAGTTCATTAAAGAGAAGTAAATAAATGAAACAGACAGTTAATGCTGCATGTTAATCTCTAAGTTGAGCATTTCATCATTTTTACATTTTAAGTTTGCTGTTGTGCCTTCATGAACTATTGTTAATTTTTCATTAATGTTAATATCCCTATCTTAGAGCTACGCCATTTGCACTTAACTATTTAGTAACGGGCACTGCTCTCTATTGTGGTTTAATTAACGTATCGTCCACAAAGCTCAATTTTCGTCATTTTTTGTGCTTTTTTAATTCTATTGCTTGATAGATGGTATTATCATATTTACCTGCAAAGTATGCTTTTATTTTTATAAATTGTTTTGCATCTTGTCTTATTTTTTAATAAGCTTCTGTGAATATCTGCATAATTAATGTATATTTTCTTCAGGAAATTAAAATGAAGCATTTTAATACAATTAGGACTCGAGCATCGGAGTCAATAATTTTCAGATAAACGTTAATTCTAGTATTTATACTCAGTTTTTTCAACTCTTAGAACCTTTATACAAATAGGAGACTGATAATTTCCCTAATTTTTTCTTCTTAATAAGTATATAAAATGGCAGAATTTTTGCCTTATTACAATTGAAGTTGCAACTTTTAAAGTCCGCATTCGATACTCAAAAAATCAGTTTTCTTTTCTCACCACACTAGTAAGCATTCGCACTTAATTGTGACGGTTCCATTATCGTACTAATTTTTTTAAAATAAATTATTATTATTTATATGTATATTAATAGACTGAAATAAACTATGTCTATTTTACAGTATAAAATGTATGTTGTTAAAAATAATGTAATATTAGTTAAAATAAATCGAGCATCATTAAATAAATGTAAAAGAAATTTTGATACGTAATAAAATATGTTTAATAAAGTTAATTCACGGGTAGCAGGAATCTTTTTATTTTCAGCAAAAGCGTATTCCTACATTTCTATGTAAAGCTTTTAAGATTTTCTTGAAAGGAAAAATTATTTCCTCTTTCTGATCGAAAAGTTTTAGCAAAGTGCCTAGCACGATACCTGAAAATTCTCTGGAGTTTTATTGAATTTCCTTTATCAATCTTGGAAAATATATTCTAAAATTTTCAGAAGTTCATGAAAGTCTCTGAAACTTCTTTCGAAGAGCAAAACAACACCTCCCCCATTCAATAACAATACTGTAATGCAGATATATTCCTCAGGAGAATTTTATTTGAATATACATAATTATGTAATAAATTGTTTTACAATTGATTGCATTAGAATTCATTATTTTATTATTAATGTTATTACTAAACATTATTGCTAAATGCATCCAAGATTCTTAATTCTTTTTTTATTGCTGATTGCATGAAATATTCTGAATTCTTATTTTACGGCAGAAGCATTCCAATCTAATACGATTCAAAGAAACATTTAAAACAATTAGGGGAGGAGGCTATCAGTATCATCTGATACTGAGAAAATAAAAAATAAAAATAAAAAATAAAATAATAATATTTTTTCGGTCCTTAATTAATGGAGAATTAAATTACTTAATTCCGAAATAAACTAGCTATGACCCATAATTTTAAGGGTTCGACAATCAAATGCGTTTCATTTGATTAATCTTCATAAAATTTTATAAAAAAAACTGTTAAAGGCTTCTGAAGATATGAAGAGGATTTTAAATAATTACTCATCCCTAATTATTGATATATTTATTGGAGACTGGTTGAATAAATTGTACTATACTAAAAAAATATTTGGAAACAATTTCTTTTACTGATATTATTCCTCATTTAAAATTTTAAAAAAACTCGGATTAAAGCTTAATTTGAAGAATTTAAAAATGAGTAAGGATATTTGATTATCTTCGTTTTAATATATTTTTGGCTGTTAACATAATTTGTACTTTTCATTTTATTTATTTTATTAATAATATATTTTTTAGGATTAAGTATTTAATAATCTGTTTTATGATTGATGAATTATTGATATTTTTGATAAGTTATCTTTTTTAAAACTTGAATCTTTTTTCTTATACAAGTAAAATAGTTAATGAGTTGAAAACATGTCTTAAATGTTTTTGAAAATATTCATGCAATTTTATTTAGTTGATTCTAAGATTTTCCATGGTGTAAAAAATAATATATATATATTTAAATGAATTTGTTTTCGAAATTTCATTGCAAGGAGTTTAAGTGTATTTCTGAAGTTATAATACATTCTCTCTGTATTCATAAGGGAAAAATTTATTTTACTTACTTTACTTTATTTTACTTTTGTTTTTGAAACGTATTTTTAATTTCAAAGTTATCTAGCAATTGTACAGTTCCATTGAATATTATAAAAGTTCTGACTAATTTTGTCAAATCAATTATGCCATTTTCTCTTAATCAATTTAAAAAGGACAATGCAATTGCTTTAATGAAAAAATTCAGATTTTTACTGAATGAAAGAACTGTAACATCACTGACAAAAGATAAAGAAAAATACTCTGTTATTAACTGCATTGTGTTTCATTCATAGCATGTTGCCATCCATTTGGTTTATAAATTAGTTGTTAAAGAAGAATAATTAGTGTCAGGCTTTATAATTGGGAACTAAATATATAGGTATTGACATTTCTTACAATTATTATTATTTTTTTCAATTTCAGTTAAATTTTAGAATAATAGTAGATGAGAAATAGGCTACACTACAAATTTTTGCTTTCATTTTCTGCAAAAATCATAAAATTATAACCTTGTTAATAGATTTATTAACTAATCTTATGCTATATTGAAGTTGATTAAGTATTGAATAATTAAGATAATGTGTTACCGAATATTACACATAATCTCTTTTAGTAAAAACATATTCTGTTTGAAAGATTCAGAAATCCTGTCATAACTGTTTATTTCTATTAATTTGGAAGAAATTATGATGATTCTACTTATAATTTTATGGGGATAAATCTGGAAATAAATATTTAAGAAAATGACGAAACTTTCAGAAATGACTGAATGTATTAATACAATGGAAAAGATATTTAAGTTTCAGTAACTCACTTTCAAATGAATAAATGCAGTGGTTTAGTTAAGTAGAAAGGTAGAGCTTTCGCTAATGTAAGAGTTTTAATGTCTTATTCAAATATTTTTCTTATGACATTTAAACAAACTTAAAATTCTTTTTAAATACATAACAAAAATCTACGTGAATAATAGAAATGGGTAGATCGACTTTAATATTTCTATTAATAATAATAAAGTATCACTAACCACCAAAGCAATTTCTGATTTATTTCAAATCAAAGCTTTTGTAACTTTTCACATTCAGTTGGTCACCGTTAGCTTCATCAGTAGAAACATACAAATGAAGAGTACTCTTTCCGGTGCCTTTAACGTAATCAATTAAAATAAACATATTAACGGAAAAATGAAATATGAACATATGCATATAAGCTTTCCCTCTATAAACTGCTTTTCTTATTGAAAAAAGTACTTTAGTTTCCACAATCCGGCTGTTGAGTGTATCTGTATTTTTTATGTATTGTCTTTATTTTTTCTCATAACTATTTTTTGTATACTGTCTCTGTGTATTTTTTCTCATTTAAATGTTTCAGTATTATCTGGCAACAATTCTGTGGTTTGAAATTATATATATTCTGTATGGCAATGCTACTGTGTTGTTGTTGTTGGAATGTCTGCCGCACGGTGCTGCTGGCGTCAAGTCAAAATAAATATTTATGTTTGTCAAAGAGAGTTTTTTAATCTGTAACGATTATTTGGTTCCCCAGGTGAGAACATAAAGTGAACGCTAAAACAATACTGAGTATCGCGTTGATAATAAAAAAAAAGCGTAAACGTGCTTTAAGACAAAGCTCTATGTTGTGATTGGAATC
>JAPMOQ010048734.1:965959-986036 GCA_026543055.1 Argiope trifasciata
TTTTATTTTTTTCATTTGATTGTATTTTGAAAGATTTTTCAGATTCTTTTATTTCATCTCACGATTGTTTACTGTGTCATTTTTTGTAAATGGAGTATTTATGCATTATTCCTTTTATTTATTGTTGCACGAAGACAATCTAGAGTCTATAAATATTACATAATGTGCATTTATGGTACGTATTTATGGAGTTAATTTTGAAGTACGTGAAAACTTTAGTTTTATTTAATGGATCTCGAAAGAGTTAGTCACTGAAACTGATGTTTGATGTTATTGATTATCCCATAAATGTGAAAACACGAATTTTATTTTTAAAATGTTTTTTTAAATGTATTCTATATACAGTACTTAAATATATGTGATAAGAATGTCTTGCCTAATTATGTTGAATGTTGTTTAACTTGCTCCAATTTTTCACCATTTGTGTTATGTGCATGTTAAATGATTTTACTAAATAAATATTTAAACTTCCGTAGATACCAGGCACATATCAGGTTTTGAAAGACAATTGAATGTCATTTAATGAATCGATTGCTTTCGAAAATAATGAAAGATGTAAAATTAAATACATTTCTTTTCAGTAAATGTTCATTTGCGCACAAAATACACAAGCCTACTGATTATTGAATATTTAAATTATTTCATTAATTGTTGTTCTTCGCCATTTCTTCATATGAATTATAAACTTACCATTTTAAAAGAAGCTTTTTTATTGCATGACATTTTCAAAATTTCACCTTTAAAAACGGTAGATTATTTTTATTTTTTTCTCTTATCAAACATAATAAGTGTCGTAAATGGTTCTTGTAATATTTAAATATTTTTAGCTTCATATGTGTATGCATGTTCACTAGCATCTTGATGTGTTATCATATTACATGTTTTTATATGTAAAATGTATCTTACGTATAGAGGATGCAAATCAATATGATGTAAACGAATATAACATTAGTAACTTTACAATTTCAATATCAATAGAATTTTTAATTTTGGCCAAAATACAGATTTCCCCAATGAAATCTGATGATTGAGGAATCTTTTGAAAACCTGCAGTCAGATTTTTGATAAGGATTTCTATTTTATTTAAATCTTAAAATTATTACTAATAAAGTATTAATCGGTTTCTGATGTCTTTTGTATTATAATGGACTTTATTGCTTAAACTTCAAGAAAAATTAGCTTTCTAAATTAATCTGCTGTAAAATATTAAAAGGTTTTAACAATTTTTCTAATTGATTTAAATTTAATTTTTGAATTTCTGCTTCTAAAATATATTTAGAGATTTTTTTCTACTTAATTCATTTTCAACTGCAGTTATTTATTTAATAGAGTGAGTATCGGAAGTTTAAATGTCAAAACCGTTAAGCTGAAAAATAATTCTGATTATTTCTAACTTCTATACTATGGTCATCTTAATGTAATAATATAATAGGATTACATTTTAACTATAATATCATTATGTTATAATAACTTTATTTTATGCTATTGCATTTTATTAATAAATTTAAAATGATTACTTCGACTATTTACGAAGAATTGATGACTTTTTTAGAAAAATATATAATTTTCTTCAAAATCGTTTTAACAGATTCTTTAATACTTTATTTGAACTATACATTTTTTTTTCATTTCCTCAATCATCCTTTTTAAATATCATTAAATTATGCATTAATAATTTATTAGAATAGTCTAGAATTAATTTTATATGATATTTAAGTCATGAAATATTTAAGAGCTAATATAAACTTTGTAATTCTATTTCCAAAACATTTAAATTTCTGCAGCAAATGAATGCTGGAGTAAAAAAAAAAATCAATCATCATGAAAAGCATAGTTTTTATCACTTTCTACAGAAAATCACTATGAAAAATCTGAGCAATCATGAATCTCTAGAAAAGTAGTTCAAAACCTTGGATATATTTTTATAAAAGTATGCAAAGAATATGAAAGACTTGCACTTTTTTAAAAATAAATCAAGGAGAAACGAATAATTACATAATTGTTTATTAAAACTAAAGTTTTTACTGATAACAAAGAAATTTGAATGCTCAATGTTTACCTAAGAAATATTTTTATGTTGTTTGTCGTGTATTGTATGTACGTAATTAGTACGTTTCTTGACGATAAAGCTACATAATTAAATATTTAAAAAGATATTTACACATGAATTTTGCAGTCTTCTACATTTCAAGAAGTCGTCTGAAATATGTTGGAATCAACTTTAAGTTTGTGCTTTAAAATTTTTACTTAAATGGTTTACTCAACTTTAATTTCTTTCTAAAATAAATTAGGATTTCGCCTAATATGGATGCAATATTGTAGATTGTGTAAAAACATAAACCTTTATTATGTAATGTTAGTAAATAATAATTGAATAACAATATAGTCAAGTTCATTATAAAATAGTTCTTTATAGTTTAAGAAAGGAGTACATTCACATTTTTTTCTTTATATCTTAGTACATTTCAAACTTTAAACAATGCGAAAGAACAAAATATTTAGAGCGAGATTATCCTATTCGATTTTTATTCACTTTTTAAACCAAAGTTATATTAGAAATATTTAAAAATGTCTATGAATATTTCTTTTCCTTTTTTACAAGCTTTAAAATAGTTTTTATTTATAGAACTATCACTATTTATCTAATAAAATGTATTGATTCATATCTCAATGTCGCTTGCTTGTCCTTTCGAATTTAATACTTTGAGTAGATCATATATTTTATAGCAATAAATGTGTTCCTATTGTTATGAAATGCCTGTTAAAAATTTTCAAATTATAGATGATTTGTGTAAAATAGTGTTTAATTATCTTTAAATAGAAAAAGAGTGTGTATATATATATATATATACACACTCCTGAATATATTATTATGCTCAGTCTGCAGTCTGTCAAATTTTCAATTTTTTTTTTTTTATAATAGAGAAGAAAAGCATAAAATTGCTGGAATTGAGTGTTTTTTTAGATAAAAATATAACTGTGAAGACTTAAGATAGTTATGAAACTACTAACTAACTAATAACGCTTATCAATTTGAAACATTCTTTATTGCCCATTAAATGAATTAGATCAAACTACTAAGGATGAAAAATATAATTTCTCTTTGCTTCACACAAACGCACATCATTATTTTCTAATTATTAAAATCGTTTGTTTATATATAAACATTATTCATCCTTTGACAATGAAGCAGAAAAGATAAACTTTTTAAGATATACAAATACATGTTCTGAGAATAATGATAAAAATAATTATATTTCCTTAATAATATATTAAATTTATTTATTAATAAATCATATTAATTATCAATAATAAAGTGATCATTTATATACATATAAATTATTACAATTATAAATATTCAGCTGTTATTGATGGCATTAGTGATAAACATAATTAAAATTTTGGAAGATTATTTTGACAAATTTTACAGAATACATATAAAACAAAATTATTCAGTACCAAAATTTATTTTATGCACTTCATTGGATTCAGATAATGTTTTTGTCGCTTTCATTTTTTTTTTTTTTTTTCATTATGTGTAGATGAAAATGACTAAAAGTCGAAAGTCAAAATTTGGATCCCTGAGATAGCCATGTGCTATATTAGAAGTTTTCTATCTCTGAATTATTTTTTCTACATGCTATGGATTATTTGGGAAAAATTGACTTAATATCAGGGGCAGATTTTTTATAAAAACATTATTGATTTTTAAAATGGTATTCAACTACATCAATGAATATTTTTCCCTAGTTTCACAGTATTTCTGAATAAGTACAAAATCTGTAATAATATCTGCATCTGTAATAACATCTGTCAAAATCGATAGCAGACTGTTGGAAACAAAATAATGTGTATAAAATAATTATCATTATCTAATTTAAAAGTTGGAAGAATCAATTTAAATAGGATATAGCTTTTTATTTTTTGTGATTACTTTCAGGTCTTCCGAAATTATCATTATAGGTTAAATGCATTGATGATAAAAAGGAGAGAAAATGTAGTCTGATTACTACTGTACTCTACAATTATAACTTATTAAATATTCCAAACAAAAGTTAGAAATAATTGTGTTTTTACTAAAAGATATGTTTTTGTAAAATCAGATTAGTTTTCAATTGTTTTTAAAAGAATACTGTATTTCTAAATAAAGAATGAATTTACTGTTTATAAGCAATATTTGCCAACTGAAATTATTTGCCAATTCCATAAAGTAAATATAGAAAAGGAAACCCCCAATATAATCTTTTTAATGACAGCTTTAGTTACATTCAAAATATTATGTTATAATTTTTTTAAACTTCTCGAAATGTACTTAACAATATGACGTTTCTTTTTTCTAATTTGCAGAGGTTAAAGAAAAATAAAAAAAAATAGCATATATTATAATTTTCTTCGAAAACCGCACAGGCATAATTATGTAACTGATACTTGTTTATAAAACAATAATGTATTGCAAATCAGTTTTCCTGTACCAAACCAATAAGTTGCAAAATGGAACATTCTATATTTAAATGAGAGTAGCAAAACTTTTTTACTTATTTTTCTATATAGAAAATTTTGCAAGAGACTTTAAAAAAAACATCATTCACATTTTCTGGCTGTAGAGTAAAATATTTACTTTTTCACAATTTTCTTTGTTCCGCACTTGAAGCAGATTATATCGGAGATTTTAGTATCTTCAAACGTAAATCGATACTGATGCTAAGAAACGTTAGTGTCTGATTTAAAATTTTTTTAAATTTAGTTGCTGAAAGAAGCTTTTTTTTTAAATCCTAAGTTTATTTAAGTAGAATTTGTTCCGAAAAGAAACTAAATGTTAAAAGTAGAGACTCGATTCTAAACCATAAAGACGAAGGAAGAAAAGGATCTTTATTCTCAGACATCTACTTAATTTTTTTTGTATGTTATCTTTCAAATACCGCCTACGACATAGTTCAGTTATCTGTAACAAAAGGAAGGATTAGACTACTCGGGGATTAAAAAGGACTTAACAAAGATAAAGAATTGAACTAGAGAAGAACAATGCCTTTTCCCAATGGATCCCGAATACGCATTTTTGAACCTAGTGCAAGTAAAGTTTCACTGCAAGAGAAACCACCGGAGGGGTAATTTAAATAAATAACAAAATCAAGCATGTATTTATAAAGGAAAGATAAAGAACATAGTTTGAAATTATATATTATAACCAATTCTAAAACACAAATTGACTGAAACTCAGTAAAATCATAAGAATTACCAAATAATTTACAAATAAAATTCTTTTCTGAATATTATAATTTCAAATAATGGGAACGAACATTCTAAATGGAATTAAAATTAAAAGTTAAATATTGCAATTTTATTTTTAACAAAACATAAAGAACTTTCACGTATATTTCTTTATTAGTTTTGAAAAAATTATAAGAAAAAAAAAATTAGCTCTATTTTAATATGATCTCTTGAATGAAAATAATTCGCTTATTGCATGCATTAATGCATTTGCATTATAAAAATGAGGTATTTATACCACTTAAAAGATTCGCTGGAAAATTATTCACATCATAGAGCAGTTATCTTACTTTCAAAAAATCATCTGAAGAATGTCTCTTGTTAATTTCATTTCATTAGGTGAAATATAATGCAAAATTACGAATTTGCTGGATATAATTTTAGCTTCGGTAGATGGAATTCCTTGTAAACATCAAAATCTACAGCAATGCTCTTGTTTATTAAGTACGAATGTATTGATTTTATTATTTAGTCATTGAATAATTGAACGGCAATTTAACATCTGATTGGCTTTAAATTAATCATTATACATTATTAATTAGTTGTTATTTAATTAAATATATTATATGGACCTAGCTGATTCCATTTAAGTTTCAAATTAAGGATATATTAATTTGTTATTAAGGATATCCTTAATTTGTTATTATCGTATTTAGTAATTTTCGTTATCACAGAACAAAAACAAAATTTCTGTAAAAACTCTTAATGTTTGAAGTTCTTTACCCATACATGCTGTATAAACAAACGTTTTATACTACCTAATTAATATTCGAGCATGTATTCATTGACACTCAATTTTAATCCACAATCAGATTCGAATTCAAAATCTATTGGACAAAAATATTTGATGCTACTGATAGATCCTTGTAATTTGTTAAAAGGAACAATTTTTAAAGGATATATATAAGGATAATAAGTCGTAAGGAGTTTACAAATCGTGCCTGCAGTAATAACAAATATATAATAATTATTAGTATTTACCTTAAGTTTTTCAATGAGGGATTGTAGTAAAAGAGTTGATAATGATACATTTAACTGCAACTTTAATTTTTTAATTCTAGATTAAAAATTATCGTGAGGATCCTTGAATTGTTTCAATAACCATATGCTCTTAGAATTATTTAAAATGGTTCACTTTATTTGTAGTTATTTACAGGTTGAATCAGAACCATCATTCACATATTGATTCAAATTTCCATGTAAGACAGACAAACGATTAAATTTGGAATTTCATTCATGCATTAACTCTAGCTCTATCGTCACTGAAAACGTACATACTATGTAAATGTTGTAAAAGTGAAGATTTCTCAAATGTTGGATGTATATATACATATATAAGTAAATATATATATGTGTTGATTGGTTTCTTCAGGCTTTCTGCCATTCTTTACAACAAAACAAAAGTTGAAAGACATGTTCTAGTCTGAAAAATATGTTGTGTATTCATTGTTAAAATAAATGTGTTGTGCTTTATGTTTCAGTGAAGATTATTTTTTTCTTTTGCCTTTATTTTCTTGTGCTATTTTACACAATCTCCATATTAAAGATACGTATATCAATACAAGAAATAAAACAAATACTTATTTGGAAGCATCAAATAGATTAAAATTAAGAGCATATATGTATTTTTGTAAAATATATTTAATTTCTTAAACTACCGTAGAAATAAAAATTATGTTTATGTTAACAAATTATACTCAAATATGCAATTAAAAATTAACACTAAAGAGAAAGAACAAAATTTTATAAGCAACAGCCCTGCTTTGAATTTACATTAAATGATAAAGTATGAATATAGCAATCGTTTGAAATTATAAAAGTATCAAAAGTAAGTAAGCAAAAATAGCTGGATTTTGAATATAATTATGGCAGTTTTCAAAAAAAAAATCTTAAGACAAATATATTGCTTTAATTGTATAAATTTCATTTATATTCGAATATACTATATTGTTTTCAGTAATAAAAAATGAAAAAGGAATCAAAATTTTTAATAAAGTTATATTTTTTGAAGAACACTTATCTGATATGAAAGAGCGATTTAAAAATTTTCTGTTTATATGGAATGTTATGAAGTAGTATAAAATATAGAACAACAGAAAGTGCAAAAAACTTTTTCGGAAAGTATTCGTAAATTTTAATTGTTCAGATTGCTGGTGGGAAAATTTCAGTTTATTCTTCCAAAAATAAACATATACAAAACATCGATTGCGAAAAGAATAAAATTTTCATGAAAAAATTAAGGCATTCCTTTGTCTATTATTGCGTTTATGGAATATTTATTTGCTAAAATAAAATGGAGCTAAAACTACTAGACTTCAACAGTGGTTTTAATACAATAATGACACTAAAATTAGACACAAAATTCCTCCAGAGATAACATACACAAAACATCCACTTCGAATATTGAATAACTTAAATTGAAAAATTGATTGAAATTGTGTGAAAGTATTCAATTTTATGGTTACAAAATATTGATTTTCTGAAACAAAAGGATACTAAAAATATGACACTGAGATATAAATATATAATTATTTATTTTATCTCATTATTAGTAAAATATAGTAAAAAAATTAAATATCATTTTAATTTCCTTAACAAAAAATAAAAATACTGATGGAGTAGAGAATTATAATGCATAATCTATTCAAATAAATTCTTTTTTTTTTCAAAAAAAGATAGAATTCATAAATTTTTATAAAAATCTTCTTCAATCAAATATTGATTGACTTGTTTCTTTTATCTGAATAATATCTATTATTGATAATTTAAATATCTAGTTCATGTAAATATAGGCCAATATAATGTTAATAATGCTTATAAATTTCACACATCAAATAAGAACACTTTACTAATCAATTACTTACATTTTTCATCAAAATTTCTCCAAAATATAATAATTTTGATTTTCTGTAATTTTTTCTTCAAGTATTTGAATAACATTTTTAACTTTTTAGCCAATTTATTGAACATAAAATTTCATTATATTTTGTTGTTTAAAATTAATACTTGATTTCCTTATATATGTCAATAATTAAAGTTACTTTTTTCCATTTAAACTAATCAAATAAAAACCATTTTTAAATTCTTTCAGATTTAAGCCAGCTACACTGATAGATCGCCTTATCTTTCGCAAGGCAAAAACATTTATTTTCATACCATGCAAAAAGAAACACTTCAGCATCAAAAACAGATTGACAAATCATATTTTTGAGGGTTCAGATTTACAAATAATTTTAATACGTTCTTCTAAGCGAAATATAAAGTCTTTTCTTTAGTAAAACTAATAAACTAATCTAATATTAAATTAATAACCTAATTTAATATTAAATTAATAACCTAATAAAATTAATAACCTAATCCTAAGGGTAGAGCATCTTTCCAGTGATCTGAGAGAGCCGCATTCTAGTCCTGGTTCAGGTATGGTTATTGCCCATCCTATGTACAAGAGCCCCCCCCCATATAAAAAAAGGATTAGACAAGCGAATGTGTGTGTAATTTTCATATGAGTTAAAGTCAGACTTCTGCCCTCTAGTGATTAGAGGCCTTTACTCTCAGAAGCCACTGCACGTTCGGTAAAGGGCCATAAGTAACAACAACAAGTGTTTCGCCATATATATATATATATATATATATATATATACACACTGATGGGAAAAAATCCCAACACCAAGAAAAAATTATTATACAGTAATGAAATTATAGGAATACATTTGTCTAGGTAACCTATTTAATTGATTAAAGTTTCAAGATCACAGGTAGAGCCATTGGCGAGAACAGCCATTTCATATGTGAAATGTTGGTACATTAGTAATCGGTGTAACCACCAGAATTTTGAATGCAAGCATGCAAACGCGCATGCATTGTGTCGTACAGGTGTCGGATATCAGCTTGTCGGACGGAGTTCCATGCCTGTTGCACTTGGGCGGTCAATGCAGGGACGGTTAATGCTGGTTGTGGCTGACGCTGGAGTTGTCGTCCAATGATGTCCCATACGTGCTCGATTGGAGAAAGATCTGGTGATCTAGCAAGCCAAGGCAACATGTTGACACTCTGTACAGCATGTTGGGTTACAACAGCGGTATGAGGGAGAGCGTTATTCTGCTGAAAAACACCCCTTCGAATGCTGTTCATGAATGGCAGCACAACAGGTTGTATCACTAGACTGACGTACAAATTTGCAGTGAGGGTGCGTGGGATAACCACGAGAGTGCTCCTGCTGTCATAAAAAATTGCTCCCCAAACCATAACTCCAGAAGTAGGCCCTTCTGTCTAGGCCGCATACAGGTCACTAGCAGGCGTTCACTTGGCCTCCTTCTAACCAACAAACGGCTATCACTGCGACCAAGGCAGAACCGGCTTTCATCGGAAAACACAACAGATCTCCACTCCATCCTCTAGCTTGACACCACTCACGTCGCAAACGGCAGTGGTTTGGAGTCAGAGGAATGCACTGTACAGGGCGTCTGGCTCGGAGCTGTCCTTGAAGTAATCGATTTGTAACAATTCGTTGTGTCACTGTGATGCCAACTGCAGCTCGAATTTCAGCTGCAGACGCAGTACGATTAGCCACAGCCATACACTGAATACGACGGTCTTCCCTCTCAGTAGTACCACGTGGCTGCCCAGAACCTGGTCTTCTTGAGGCAGTACCTTCCCTTGACCACTGTCGCCAATACTCATGCACAGTGGATACATTCCTGCCAAGTCTTTCAGCAATATCGCGGAAAGAAAACCCACCTTCTCGTAACCCTACAACACGATCTCGTTCAAATTCAGTGAGCTGTTGATAATGGCTTATTCGTCTTCTCAAAGGCATCCTTGACTAATATTAACCCACTATGTCAAATCTCAACTGTAAATAACGATCACGAACCTTACAGCGCTTATTCAAAGCAAACCTCATTTGCATGTTCATAGTGTCGCTACTAGCACCACACTTACGCGCGTAGCTCGAAATTTGACTCGACGTCATCTTTCAGATGTATAAACACGCCTACAAAATTTCGTTTATCTAGCACAGTTCCTTCCTAGTGTTGGGATTTTTTTTCCATCAGTGTATATATTAGTAATATAAGAGGAAATGAACCTAATAATGGAAACAGAACCAAAAACTATTTTGGATTCGAAAAATTAAAAAATTAAAAAAACTATCATTGTATTTAATGAGCGCAAATGCAGCTACTGCTGAAATACAGATGAATCAAAAAAGCAATATAAGAGAAATCGAAACTAATTACGGAAACAGAACTAAAAATAGGAATTGAAACTAAAAAAAATTATTAAAAAAATATTTCATATTCGAACAAGATTAAAATTTAAAAAAAAAGCTATTACATATTATCATTGTATTTAGACAACGCTAATGCTGCTACTATCAAAATACAGATGAATCTAAGTAAATTAGAAATATATGCAAAGTAAAAATAAATATAATAGAATCAAAATTACAACAAATAGAAAAAGAATCCAGCCTGTGAGGAATTGATACCTCACAGAAAAAAATCCTTTTTTTGAATCCTTCCCTGAGGGTGACCCTTGAGAACGTTTTCAGGCCGGATTCTTTTTCTATTTGTTGTAATTTTGATTCTATAGTATTCCTTTTTACTTAGCATAAATTTCTAATTTATTTAGATTGATCTGTACTTTGGCAGTAACAGCATTAGCTCTTTCTAAATACAACGAAGGTTTTTAATAGTTTTTTTTTATTTCAATCTTGTTCGATTATGGAATTATTTTTTAGTTTCGATTCCTATTTTTAGTTCAATTTCCGTAATTCATTTTGTTTTCTACTATATATATATATATATATATCTTTGGCTTATTTAAAATTTTAAATGTTGTTAAAAATATCTCTCTTGTAATTATAAAAAATAATTAACATTTTAAAGAGTAAGATTAAACAAGCGAAATGCGCATTATTTTAATTTTAAGGAAATAGTTTATTAAGCAGATTAAGCTATTAAGAAGAAAATTTTCTCTTCAATTTTGTTAAATTACAAGAATGTAAAGTCTCCTTAACATATAATTATATAATATAAATACAGAGTGATATGATATAAAAAATTCTAAAACACACACACACACACACACATATAGATTCCTATTTTTGGCGGAATCACGCAAACCGAATAAAACATCGTAAAAACTTAAACTGACGCAGTTATTTGTAAAATATCTCTTGCAAGTGATACAATTCCTTTAGGGAAAAAGAGATTTCCGCAATTTTTAATCCGTTCTTACTCCCGGTCCTGTTTAATCACGCAAAAGATCCTTAAATTAAATTATTTGAAGGGTGGTTCTGCTCAGTTCTAATGTTCGCTCCAATGATCATTAGTTAACCATATTCTCGTGCGGGAATAAAAATGCTCACCCGCCAGAAAAAGGCTGCTTCAAAATTAAACGAGTTGTGCAGCGCATGGAGAAGGCTTAATCAATTGTACGGAGTTACCCAAATCCCCTAAATTAGATTCGGAGCTTTCTTTGAAATTCGCGATCACCCGAGATTTGAATTTTCAGTTACAAGATCTCAATGAATAAGACGCGCTTTCCTCTGGCGCATTGATTTATCTTGATTAATATACTGAAATTGGAAAATACAGTTTGTAAGCTTCACAGTTATTTCACTGACAATTGATCTTAATACCAAAGCTTAATTGAAATTTTGTTCTGAAAATCCCAGATGATATTGCCATTGCTTCGAAACACATTTTAAATTGCATTTCTTCCTTTGGTTTTGATGTTGTAAGTGACGATTTTTCAAGAGGAATAAAAATAGCTCTGTATTTTCATTAATATTCACTGAATTTATTTTCTGTTGAAATTACATTTATCATCCCAATTTTTAAATTGAAACATGTTGCTTTTCAGACGCAGGATGGGAAAAAAGGCCGAACATTTATGTAGAGTGATATAAGAGGCATATAATTAAATCTTATGGAATGAAGATTATCCTTATAAAATGATGCATGGAGAAAACTATATCCATTTAAATCTGTGGGTAATCTATAATAAGAAAAATACAATTTATGTAGGATATAATAGGTTTACCATTCAAATGAATTCTATGTATATTTATTAGGCTCATTTTGAACGCTCTTGGGCATTTCTTGTAATTTTAATGCATATTATCATATTGTTTTTTTTACAGTCTACCTTATTATTCTTGTTTTTAATCTTAACTTTATATGATCGAAACAAATCATAATTTTAACAGAAAATGAATGGAAACGTTCATATTTTTGAAAATTTTATAATGTATGTAATATATTTATGTTTTTATACAAACATGAAGATTAAAAACATTTTGTAACGATCTTCATAATAATATATGTTTTTAAATATAAAAATTCATTATTTTATTTCTGTATTTTCTGTGGCTTGTATAAAATTGCGTGATGTTTTACAGAATTTTTTTTAGAATGAATGTTATAAGCCCTTTTTTCATTTAGTTGTTTTATTTGTTTGCTTACAAATAGTAATAACTATCAACTATAGTAATAACTATAACTAGTCAATAACTGTAAAATAGTTAATTTTCTATGTGGAATAGTTATCTCAGCAGTTTGAAAATTAAACATTATGGTACACATTTTTATAGTTAACTCGATAGTTTTGTTGCTTTTTTTAATCTTCCAGGTTCGAGACCTGATTCAACAGAAGAACCATAGTAAAAGTGGGTTTGCTGAACATTAAATCTGTTTAAGCCTTATATACTCTGGTTTAGTGCAAAAATTATGAGGTATGTCCCATAAGTAGAGCTGGATTTTCTTTGAAATAAAAGTTAACAGAGCTAGACTATGTGGTGGGTGGTATTTGAGAAGTCGCGCCGTTGGAGAGGTTGAATTCCGCCAAGGTTCGAACTCGCGACTTTTCTATTTGCAGCCGAGTAACATATCCGTTATACAAAAGGGATCACCAATGTTCAGTGGCTGTTACTGATTTATTAAATACCACTAATGCTATTGCTCATTAATGTTATGAAATTAATTCTATTAATGTTAGTACTCATTGATGATATGAAATTAATGTTAATTGTTGTAGCAGTTATAATGCTCATTAAGGCTATTTCTGAATTTAAACAATTTTAAATACTGATTTAAAATTGAATAAAACTATTCAAAACTACAAATTTATAATAAGAATAGAAGATTTAAGAAACCTTCCAAATGAAGATTTATTAAATATTTATCTTAAATTTATAAATAGGTGAAAGATTTTTAAAAATAAATTGGCCGTTATGAAACTCCATACAAAATTTTACGACACTACTTCCTTTTGTTCCAGTGTTTGCTTTATTAATAATAACAATAATGCTGGCATTCTTGTCTATTCTGACATAATACAAAACACTTTTTTTCCATTAAGCCAAAAGAAGCGATTCAGCATATTTTCAACAACGCTAGGCTCAAAAGAAAAGCTGATATGGTCTTTTCGTTACATAGACTATTTTTCGTATCTCATCTCGTTACAAAGCTGTGTAGAAGGATTTTATTCATCAGTTTTGTGAAACTTTTCTGAAGGGTAAAGTTGATGCTAACCTAAAAATAGTTTGTCATTGATTAAATGCAGTAAAAAATATATAAACCAGCGATTGGTAAGCTTCTTCCAAGAAATTTAGATTTCTAACGGTGTTTCACACAAGCAGATACATTTATTGATACGGTTTACAATTTCTTAGAGACCAAATGAAGAAATAAAATAATTTAAAAAGCAAAGAGCTCTAGTCAAGAAGTTCAGATTGAAAAATGAATGCTATACAATAGTCAAAACACAGAAAAAATCCTCATGAAATTAAATGCAAATATTGGGGAGGGTTTTCAACTAAAATTAAGAATTCCGTGAAAGTAAAGAATACCATTATCTAAATTATAAAAAAGTCATCATTACCACTATTTAAAGACGACTCAGAACAGGATATCTAAAGGGGTATGAGGATCATAACCGAAGGTTCCAGACTCTATGAAGAATGCAAACGCTGTCCAGACTTGCAGTTGGACATATTTTGACACCATGCTGTTGGACATCCGGAGCATATTTTTAGGCACCGTTCTATTGCTTCAGCTCTCTTCTTAATGTTTTTCTTTAAAGAAAGACATTAACTACACGAGGAATATTCTTAATTAAGATAAATCTGAAGATATATATAGGGCACTTCTGCATACCTTAAGCACAATCTAATTGTTCCTGTCTCTTTCCTCTTTTTATCATTTTTATTGCAGGAAAAAGGAATCATTCTAAAACTGAAGAATGTATTCTCCTCTTATTTGGTATCGACATACATTTTTTTTCGAACTAAGCAACAGCGACAAGAAATTTAAGCATTGAACAAAACCAAGTAAGCAAAATCAATAATAATAAAAATCTGAAAAAAATTAGGAAAGATTATCTGAAATCCAGACTTATAGCCTTCGTGTAATTTTTTTTTAAAAAACACGCATATGTATATGTTTTTAACTACTTTAAACAATGCAAAAAATATGCTGGTCTTTCTTAACCCAATCATCATGCTTTTGTTTAACTATATATATATATATATATATATATATATATTTATATTTATACATATATATATATATATATATATATATATATTGTCTTAATATGTGTCCTTTAATTTTCCCATATACCTCAATGAGTTATTCATTTTTGTTTCTGCCTGCGAAAAATTTATCAGAATTAAATACTTCAATTGTATGCCGTTTTCGTGACTATATGGCATGAGATTTTAATCAGGTTTTTTGATAATTGCATGAAGGTTGTGAGTTCAGATCTTAAGACGTCTCCGTCCCCCATTTTTTAAGATTTGTTTTATTACGATTGTTTTTTTTACTTTTTTAATTGTTTAAATTTGAATTTGCTGCTGCTTACCACGATAGATTTATATGATAAGACAGAATATATTTTCATTTTTGAGACGAACTCTTTGGCAAGATGTGGGAAGCTCATAACTTTGAATCTGAATATCTCCGAAAATTTTATAAATAGAAGTTTTCGTTGTTTTATTATGATACAGTGTATACATTTTTCAAAATGGACGATATCTTTTAATTTTTTCATTATTTTTATAGCTTCTTTATTTTTCCACTTGGAGTGCTATAGCCTGACTCAACAAATTCAATATAGTCACTTTGCTATAGATTCTCACTGTTTCCAAGGCTATACGGTTTAGATTTAAATAAATAGATTTAAATTATTCCAAATTACTTTATCAATTACACTGCTTATATAAACTAGTAGTGAATCAGTACCAATATTTTTCCATGACTAAAAAGAATCGATGCATTAAATATTACATCTAAATACAATAAAATATCATCTTGTAGTTTATCTTAGTTTTAGTTATATTAATGTCCCGTTGCATAGCAATAATATGGCTATTTTGGGATGGACTTCGTAATTTTGAATAGCGTTCAGATGAAGAGGATAACACTTGAGCTCGCACCCACTCTCCACACCACACCAGCCGGAGGATGTTTGCCGTGACGGATATTACGAGCAACTGACCCTCCCCACCTTACACAACAGTTATGCGATAGAATCGGCTCTCGAACATGAATCGCTCCAGTTCCAAAGCCGAGATCTCACCACCAGGCCACCGCTGCCTCATATTATCTTGTAAAGAAGATAAAATAAGAAACTCACGTTTAAAATTGAAAGGTATATTTAAGATCTATCACTAAGAACAAAGTTTATCAAAAAATGCTTTTTGAAATAAAATAATAAATTATATTGAAGGAATATTGCATTCCATTAAAGTAAAATTATAAAAATTCGTATTTACTTTCTTCTAATTATTGATATAATTTAAGAACGGATATTGGTAGATGAGTATTATAAATCTCTACTCCTATTCCAAAGCTTTAAACCCAGACTATAGAGATATTTAACACAGCAGATTTAAGAGCTTTGCTCATTATCTAGTGAAATGTGATCATCTAATTTTCTTTGGCATTCATTCTCAAATAAGGGTATTAATTTATTAATCAACGAAGTATGCAACAAACAGGGATTTTTAGATTAACTAATAGACGTAATAAAAACTTAAATGCATTAGCATTTGGTTTAAAATAAAATTAACAGCGTTTATGCTTCAGTTTCCTAGATTGTTGGTTGGTTGTTTCGTAGTTTTTGGCACAAGTGTCATCCTTGGACAAAGTGTGCCATCCTTGTGATAAAGAAGAGGTTAAATATTCTTTAAAATATAAACAAATGAATGATTGCATAAAATAAATACATTGGAAACAGTTACACCTGATTATGTATTTAAAAGGAAAAATTTTTAAAGTTTTAAGCACTTGAAGAATTTATATACTGACGATGATTAGGTGTGTGCTGAAAGTGTCGTTACACCGGTGGAAAGCTCATAATTAAAATTTAAAAAAAAATTTAAACAGCTACCAAAAGACTCGCGATTCAAAAATAACTTACCTATGCATATGTACGAAATGAAAAGAAGCTAAAGGCAGTGCCTAACATAATATTTGTTATGATTTTTATCAGTTTGTAGCAGCAACCAGTAACCATAAAATCATATGGTATATAACAACTATATATTGCGTGGGTGGAATATTACGCGGGACATTGCCTACCTGCAAACTAAGTCAGGGTACCACTAAGCCTAATTAGGATCTGGGCCGAAAGTTTCTTAAGGCCCCACTTTGTTCTTTTTGTTTTTGAAAAGCAATGTTATTTAAACTCCATTAATTGCATTAAAGATACATAAAATGGTCGACACTAAGATTTAAAAAAAAATTAATTTTTTTAAAAAATGCTAATATAACATAGCTTTCAGAGAAATACAATAATTTTTTGAGAAATAAATCATTTCTGCATCTTGCTTCATAGATAAATCGAAATAAAGCATTCTTTCTATGAAAAATAAAACAAAAAAATTGTCATTTTTGTAAATACGTTTTTGTATTTTCGAGCATTTCTTCATTTCATAATTTTTCATTTCAATACTAAATAAATTTTTCTTTTAAAGTTATTGCGCACTATTATGTTAGGCTGTATTATTATTATTATGTAAGAAAAACTGAAAATAATAGGATTTATATCTACCTTGAAATATTGCTAATTTTTAAATCCATAAAATGTTAACATGTTTGTTATAAACCTAAATTTACTATTCTTTCAAAATAATAACAATAAAGAAAGAAAAACATACATAATTAGAAATTCAATGCGGCAGAGTGAGATTCTAAAATGTACATTAGTATAATTTTAATTTTGAAATTACATATAATATTGTATGAAACAATTATACATGATAAACAAACATTATATAAAAATAGATCTTATAATACTTATTATTTATAAATTCATACATAAATCTGTATTATATTTTGCACTGTACTGATATATTGTTTTAAAAACGTTTATTAAAGAAGTAAATGTGAAATAAACTTTCTATTCGATATGACCACCCCTCTTCTTATGTGGGTACCCAGGCAATTGCCCCACCCCTTAAACTCTTGCCTTAGTTACCTCTAAATTAAATACTAAAGACAGTGTATTGACTTATAAACTGAAATGGCTTATTTTTAAACCATTAGATAAAGACTAGAACTGTTGGTATAATTATTATTTTATGTATAAATTTTTTTGACTTTTTTAATCTAAGATAGCCAACATAGGTAATTATGGATTTCATTATTTTATGCCAGTCATTGATCATAACACGTATTTACTATCAGTTGATTAGAACTGATAGTAAATAGTTCCCGCAACAATCACTAAAAGGAACTGAAATGATTTCAAATTGCGAGATTTAAAATTTCGAAATTCAATCGATTTTGACATTTTAATTTAAATTTTTATCCCTAATATTTCAATAAATTCAAAAGAATTGGTGGATTTCATAAAAATTAAAACACCGTACCTTTAACACATGCAGATTAATTAAATCAAACAATTAAAAAGAAAATTCTACATAACATTTCCAGATATCCAGATTTAATTGGCGATATAAATATATAATGGTATTTTAACACCTAAATTAAACCCAAATTAATTTCTTTTTTATCTTAATTTAGCTCATAGCATCCTCATTCCGAAAAAGACTCTCTCATTTCCTAATCTGATTTCATGTTATCTACTTAATCAATTCAAGAAATGCATTGTAAAAATGTTGAGTCAGCGAATCCCACTCCGCGAGTGACTGATAAAAGTTGCTGACCTGAACAAATATTTTATAAAAAGATCCTTGTGATTTCCCTTACTTGTGACTGACATGCAAAAAGCCTATCAAAATTTTAATTATATATAGAGAGCACTGTAAACAATATTTTAGCTATCAAAATTTAATAGTATATAGTGCACTGTAAACAATATTTTCCCTGTCAAAATTAGGTATATAAGACGAGGGATAATTAATTTCTGCCCTTTTTCGCCACTTCTCACTCTATGAGAGTGCGCCTTGCCTGTGGCTTCTTGTAAATAATCCTGCTTGCATCCCGAGAAAGAATAAAGCGAACTTACCAATGAACAAGCTTCTACAATGCCTTCAAATCTACAATCCACTTTCAAAATTTTAAAAATTTATATATATATATATGACAAAAGTAATGGGATAGCAATATGCAAATATACAGATGGTAGTAGTATCGCAGCGAAAAAGTATAAATGCGCAGTTCGTTTTCCAGAGCTTTCATTTGTGTTCAAGTTATTCATGTGAACAGGTTTTTCGTGATTTATGGCGGCACGACGAGAATTAACAGACTTTGAACGTGGGATGTTAATTGGAGCTAGACGCATGGGTCATTCCATTGCGGATATCGTTAGTGAATTCAACATTCCGAGATCCACAGTATCAAGAGTGTGCCGAGAGTATGAAATTTCAGGCATCACATCCCATCATGGATAGCGCAGTGGGCGACCACCTGCACTTAACGACCGAGACCGCCGACGTCTGTGTAGAATGGTCAATGTTAATAGACACGCAACACTTCGTCAAATAACTGCAGGAATCAATGTGGGACGTACGAGGGACGTGTCCGATAGTACTGTGCGGCGAAATTTGTCTTCCTTGGGCTATGACAGCAGAAGACCGACTCGAGTGCCTTTACTGACAGCACGACATCGCCTGCAGCGACTCTCCTGGGCTCGTGAGCATTTCGACTGGTCCCTAGACCAGTGGAAAACCGTAGCGTGGTCAGATGTGTCACGATTTCAGTTGTTACGAGCTGATGGTAGAGTTCGAGTGTGGCGCAGACCCCATGAAGCCATGGACAAAAACTGTCAGCAGGGCACTGTTCAAGCTGGTGGTGGCTGCATAATGGTGTGGGCTGTTTTTACATGGCATGGACTCGGTCCTCTGGTGCAACTGAACCGATCTTTGACTGGAAATGGTTATGCTCAGCTGCTTGCGGATCACTTGCAGCCATTCAGGGACTTCACGTACCCACACAACGATGAGATTTTTATGGATGACAATGCGCCATGTCACCGGGCCAGAACTGTTCGCGATTGGTTTGAAGAACATTCTGGACAATTCCAGCGCATGATCTGGCCACCTAGATCGCCCAATATGAATCCCATCGAGCATTTATGGGACATCATCGAAAGGTCCGTTCGTGCCCAAACTCCTGCACCATCCACACTTTCACAATTATGGACGTCTATACAGACAGCATGGCTCAATATTAATGCAGAGGACTTCCAATGACTTGTGGACTCCATGACACGTCGAGTTGTTGCATTTCGTCGGGCAAAAGGAGGACCGACACGATATTAACAGTCATCCCATGACTTTTGTCACTTCAGTGTATATATATATATATATATATATATATATATATATATATATATA
>JAPMOQ010048734.1:1009943-1051287 GCA_026543055.1 Argiope trifasciata
TTTCACAAGTGCTTGAATACTTTGGAATCTTCAGGACATAGAACGAGCACAATCGGTGCATATTCCGACGCAATTTTTCCATTCTATGTTTGCCTCTTTCATAAACTCATTTAAGATAGCAAATAATGTGAGTGCTGCTGCTCTGAGTTCTATCGGTTTGCAGAAAAGTAATTCTTCAACTACTGACAAAGCATCACAAAATCTAACAAAGGAAATGAAATGAGCATCTTTATTACTACCTGTTGCCTCATCGAGTTGTATTGAAAACAATTTGTCACGTAACTCCGACAAAAGCTGATACTCTACATCTTCAGTTATATCAGCAATTCGACGGGCAACAGTATCATTTGAAAGAGGTATACACTTCAACTGTTTTGCAAAATTATCTCCAAACATAATTTCTACAATCTCAATTGCGTCTGGCAAAATAAGCTCTTCACCAATCGTGTGAGGCTTTTTACATCTGGCTATTTTATATGAAACTTTGTAAGAGGCAATTAAAGCTTTTTCATTCACAGACAAAGTTTTTTTAAACGATGATTTTTGCTTTTCATATGATTTTAATTTTAATTCGAAGAATTCTCTGGGTTTGTTTACGTACTCACTATGAAGCATTTACAAATGTCGTTTAAGTTTATTAGGTTTCATGCTGTCTGCCACCAGCATTTTTGAGCAAATGATACGCAGGGGCCTTTCTTTCTTCATTTACTTCAGTACTAGTGAACCCAAAATTTAAGTATTCTTGAGAATATTTTCTTAATTTTATTTTCGGAACCACGCTCGTCTGTGTACTTGTCGATGCTTTTCTGTTGTCTAATGCTCGCTTACGCCCACTTAAAAATTTATCCATGATTCTGCATAAGTCTGCTATCGTGAATATTTAATACGGTGAATTGCTATTACACGAAAATATATATAATATACACATTCAGAATAGAGTCAATAGCGATAGAAGGATCGACTCGAATGAGATTGTCTGGAATTGAAATTGGCGTCATAGAACTTTCTCCTTCTTCCTATACGAATCATTTGTTCACATCTGCGCACGCTCCTAATTTAACTTTTAAGCTGACCAGACAAATTCCAAACAAATCGAAACTTCTCACAAAACCGTGAGAATGCCCGACACAGCGAGACGTAAGAGCAATAAAAAGGCATAGGATTCTTGTTTTTTCAATGCTGAGGATCGGTGTTGCAAAATGTCAATAAATTTCCGTATTCTTGGTAATTTGTAAAGCTTAAAATTAAGTTTGTACAGTAGGTTTAGTGCCAAAATACTCAAAATACATTATTATTGTATACATTTTATTGAATGTCGGGGGGGGGGGGGGGGGGGCGCGATGAAAATTTTGATTGAAAATTGGGCCGTGAATACTGAAAGGTTGAGAAACACTGCATTAATGTACTAAAAGTAAATGTTGTGAATGCTGTAACCAATTTCATCAACTAAATGTGTAGCAATTTTAATATGTTGTGTTCGATTCACAATGAACATAATCAAAATATTATTTTTTTGATTGAAATAATTTATAAATGTGAGGCATAAATCTCACAAGAAAATTAAGGAAATAAAAAATATTCCCTTCTAATCGATGTATTTTATAGCTTTAAAAGAGCAATTCTTGTATGTATAGACATTTATTTCATGTCTCAATTGATTTGCACCAAATTTAATTTTTAGATAATGTTTTGACTTTTAATTTTACCTATATAGTTTTCTTTCCTGAAAAAACTTGTTTTTATTCAAAGAAAACCTATTTTTTACACCTGATTATAAAAGCTTTATCTGTCGTATTTACCATTAGCGCCTGGAGATATACTGCACTATCCACGTACTAATAATTTTGGCTCGCGTCCAATAGCAACAATGCGGTTATTGTTTAAACCAATTCGAATAACATCTTAATGTAAATACATTTGCAATTTTTTTTTTGCTCAAATGACCAGTTTATTTGTAGGTAAGACTGAAAAATATTCTTATGATATCAGTATGTGATTCATATCTAAATACTTGCAAAACACTGAGTTTTATAACACAAAACAGTCTGAGTGAAATTTGGTTTCTTTTCTAATGAACAGAATTGAACAGTAAAAGCAACTCAAAGATAAATAAATTATTTCACCTTTTCCAGTTTTAACTTCAGATTGTGATATTACTGGCCATAATCAAGAATTATTTTACAGACAAATTCAAGAAAACATAAAAAGGTATCGAATTACTGGCAAATTTAAATTAATAACATTCGTATCTCTGAATTTTGCAATAATTTACTGAATAATAAAGTGTTTTAAATTCTCTATCTCTAAAACACTTTAAAAACCCCTTTTTAAAAAATGTACTGTTCAAAATTTTTCTTACTTTCTTTTCATTGACAAACAATAAATAATATACCAAGTATACTTATGCCCGTTTTGAACTCTAAAAATACCTAACATGGTTTCTGAATTATTATGTATCACAGGTGATAAAATGACAAAAAAAGTACATAATAATTTTTAACAATAATTTAAAATACTATAAGACTGTGAGGAAATAAAACACATATCAGATGATTTTTATTACTCGCTTTTATGCTTTACAATAAATTATTTATTATATTTGCTACCTAAGCTCTATTTTGTGCAAGATATATTTTCAGCAAGATATAAATAGAATTTGCAGAAATATGCAAAAAAGAAAAGACACTTCAGCGACAACGCATCCGGGAGATATTCCATCTTTAGCTGCCTTTTCCCCACTTGCTGTTGTTTCTCCTCCATTCTTAGAATAAGGAATGCATTTTATACACAATGGAACACGACAAACATAACATTATCGATACGAACCTGTTCCATCTTTCCAATATCTCCCACCCCTCAACAAAATAGAAAATATGATTCTCCAAGGATAGATTTGGCTCTACAGGAAAACCAAAAAAAAAAAAAAAGAATTTTTGAAACCCCGACGATCTCATTTATCGAGAGGTTTCCTTTTTCCAGTCCACTGGAGCAGGGACGAAAAGGTTTACCCGTTTTCTTGAACATTGTCTTCCTAGCCCGAGTACCCCTTCTCCTCTCTACCGAGTTTATTAGGCTACTTTATCTTATGTGACTCCTATTTTTGGTTCGTGGATGAGAGGTATTATTCACCCGGATCTGATTTTATGTTGTGGGAGAACTCCTTCTCTATGGGATGGATTCCGATTTAGGGAAGACGAAGAAAAGTTACTGTTACTTCACGAACGACCTAATCATTTTACTCTAGACGCTTTTCCTTAAATCCTCTAAAGCCAGCGATGAAACTTAGAATTATTGGTGGCCGTAGTAGTGAAAGTGCAAATTTGATTCTTTTCTTTTTTGATAATACTTGAAAATCAAACTGAAATCGTTATTTTTATGTTTTTTCGAAGTAGTATTTGATTAGATCAGTTGCTTTTATTGTACACCTTTAGCTATAGTATTATTTAATAAATACATTTTATGACTTCTGGAAAAAAGACAGTAAAGTGCAATATTTTAAATTCAAGTTCTTCGGCAAATAATATATGTTCGGCCTTGAAAAATATATGTAATGTATGCATCCTTTGTATGTATAATGCTATTTGTATGTTCTAACCTATGTTATAATTTGCACTTATATGTTAAATATAATGAATAATGTTATTTGTATGTTCTTTTGAAGATTTGGTGATTAAATCAGCTGCATTCAATGTACACCCTCAGCCATACAGTTTAGAAACGGGTTTTATGACTTCTTAGTGAATATAGCTAACATCGGTGGAAAGACAGTATAATAGATTATTTTAAATTCAAATTCTTTGCCGATTGGTGTTTTTTATCTCCTCATTAAAATTTTCTTTTTCTTATTTATAGATATTCTTATTTAACTAATATTTATTAGTATTTAGCTAATAATTATTAGTTAAATACTTCCATACCTTGTTTTTATATTATTCAAAGCGAGTAACGTACACTAACTCAAGTAAAGGATAATGTTATTTTTATGGTTTCTCGAAGTAGGGTTGCATTTAATATACATCCTCAAACTATTATTTAGAAATGGATTTCATGACTTCTGTTGTTGCTACCTATGGCGCCATGGACAAGCCCGGTGATCAATTCTGCAAATTTAAGCCGAGTTTGTGCATTACCTTTTGGGGGTAAAGGCGCCTAAGCATCCGATTGCAAAAGTCTGACTTTTTCCTCAGATGAAACTACCTCATTAATTTAAAAATGAAATTTATTGCTATATAATATATTAAAAATTATCAAGTTGATACCATTTTTTTTTTTAGATTTTAAAGTAGATTTCTTATGAAATTGTGCTTTGAATTTTTTTGTGAAATGTCTATAGTTCGATTAATTCTTAGTTAAAATTTTAATTTCATTTCATTATGAATTTTTAATAACAAAAAAAGTTATCTTTGTATCAGATTTGATCATTAAATAATACGATTAATGTAACACTCATTTTCATCTAAATTGAAAAAAAAACTGCGATAACTGTAATTGAAAAATGAAAGTGTCATAATTTTAATTGAATAAATCTAATATATTGAAACCCTTCTTTAACGATTTAGAGAAAATAAATTTTAAAGAATTAAAAAAAAATCCTACAAAAAATGAAGATATCTTTTTATTGCTTGATTGCATAGCCAGTATCTTTAAAATAAAAATACATTCCAAAAATAATTTATTTTTTGCGAAAGTTCAAAATTAAATATATAGAGTTCAAAATATTTTAAAATTCAATCATAATAAAGCTTGCAAAACTGGTTTATCAAAGTTCAAATTACGCAAAAAGTCTGATTTTTTAAAAATTTATTCTATTTTATACTAAAACAAAATACAAAATTTTCATAAAAATAAATAAAATATTTATGTAGTTAAATATTTTATTTATCCTTTCGATATTCTTTTTTAAAGATTTTTGAAATATGTTTAATCTTTTAGAACTATTTTATTAACAAATCAGCTTTATCATGAATCTGTTCTTGTTTATAACAGAATGAGACAGAATGAGGTTTTGATTTGCTAAGAGAGACCAATATTTCAATCTGTACATTTATTATTTTCTATAATATTTACCTTTCATATAATTGGTGTCATGAATTTGTGGACCTTTGGAATGTGGTCTCATGCTGATGAGTACTTTGCGGGAAATGATGAACTGTTGTTTGCATTTCAGGGCGAGTTTTTTACACAGATTGAAAATTGATCTATTGACACCACATCTTCGCTTAATACAAATTTACAATCCGTGAATATTCTTTCAAGATATTTATTAATTAAAAAAAATCAAAATAGCTATCTTTACACTTTAAAAAAATTAAACCGGGATATTAAATAGATTATACACTGACACGTCTTGATTTTGAAAGTTTTGATTTAATTAGTAAAATTACGTTTGAAGAAGTCATACAAAATGGTTCTTACAAAAAACACTCATGATATATTGTCTTTTATCTCTAATTTTCACTCGAAATAAGTTCATTCCAAACACTTCTAACATTTCCTGTAAATTAAAAGACTTTTGGAATGTGAATTTCTTTCATTTTTGAACGTAGTGTTATGCGTTTATTAAATAACTCTTTTCACGTCGGTCTGTTTGGAATTAATCACAAACACGCACATTCAGCTTTCCATTTCGCGAAAACGCATTCTTACTCCACCCCCGCTCCATGCCCGTTTCGTTCAACTTTCCTAACGATGCGAAGTTTGAACTGCAAAGACCCCCCGCAATATTAACATTCTGACTAGTCAACGAATTAGCATAGAAGTTAATGGTATATTTCCGCTTATATAGGCTTGGTATAAAGAATAAAGATACCGGAATTCCGGGTATTTGACGTAGAAATAATGCGGAGGATATTTATATTTTTTTAGTAATGTGATTTCACAAGAGAACAGATGAAAATCAAAGAAGTAAACTTATTTCTAAATGTGAAGAAGAAAAGAATATTTCTTTGATTAAAACAGATTTCATTCAAAAAGTTTATTTATTGTTGAATTGGTTGTAACTAATGTTTATTTATTGTTATATTTTTAAAATCAACGTTTAATTAAAAATAAGGAATTTTGATTTTGAACAATTAAATAGACATCCTGTGGGATTATACAACCATCATATATGACAAACAACTATTTGAAAGCAGGTGTTACTAACATAAACAGGGCTATGCAAAAATAAAATGTTTCAAAAAATTTGTAATGCGATAATTTGAATAAAAGTGAATTATTTTGAAAAATTTAAAGTTAAATTAGGGCTATTTCAGAATAGATTTCGAAATATTAAATAGCAAGCAGAAATTAAAGTCGAGATTCGACTTGTCGTTACTTTTGAAATAGTTTTAAACTAATGAATAGAGCTGTGGATTAAAAAAATCATGCAGTCTTATTTCTTATTGAAAATACATAATTAAAAAAACAAATTTCCGTTTATATCAGCGTTATCTTTGCACGTTTTTCATAGATATTTTACATAATTTAAGCATAATCTTCAACAATATTTTTCTATGTTTTAGATATTTTTTCATACTTAGGTCTTACAATGATATTTAATTCAGTTTTGTGAGTATGTCATAGATACTATATAATAATTAAACATGAAAATTATTATTTAACAATACCATTAATTAAAATTTAAAAAAAAATACGGAATCAATTCTAAAAAAATTATCATACTATGTTGCTTCAGATTTTAAATTCAAATCTCCTGAAAATATTTTTTTTCTTACAAATCAACGTGGTGTTTAACCCTGAGCTGCTGGAATACTTATCAGCCCCATAATATTTTCTAAACATCTACTCTAGTCAGTGAGATAATGTTTGAATCTCCCCTGTTTGTATGTTCATTCGTCTCATACAAAAATCTTTTCTGAAATTCTAAACCATTTAAAAGGAAGGACATTTTATATAAAATTCATTAATTATTCATTAACCAGAAACAAAATATTTCATGAACTTGTACAAAAATCAATGAGAGGATATTTTGACCTACACTGGCTTAAATATTTATAAGTCTCATACGAAATCTCCTGTCAACTATTACATAAAATCCATAGTTTGAAATTTATTTACTTAAATTTTTATAATCCTATATAAATACTATCTAATTTTCTGCTCCAAATCTATACGAAGACTTTTATTTGCTTAAATTATTTTTATCCCTATATAAAATCTGATATCTCGTGAAGTGGATTTTTAATTTATAGCTAAGTTAACACTAAGTTCAAACTAATTTATTGCTTAAATTTTCATTTATCATTTTAATTACAGGTTTTGAGATTGTGTCATGTGGTCGCTGAGTTGCATTATATGAAAATCCTTAATAATCACTTGCTAATAATATTAATAATAATATTAGTTATTAATAATAATTCATTAATATCAACTGCCTTAAATATTCACTAATCAAATCTAATTAGTTTCATAATAGAAAGCATTCAATACTCAAAATTGAAGATTGAAATATCATAATGTCTTAGGCCTGGTCAGTCTACTTTAAAATTCATTTATTTAAAATCAAAATAACAGTATCATTTACACAAATAAATGGATTTAATATTTTTCTGACATGTATATACGTATATGAATGCAATGTGTAATGATGTAAAATGTGCTAAAATATTTAATCATTAAAATTTAAGAGTGAAAATTTTTCATTAGTTAAAAATATATAATAGAGGTCATTAATTAAAGCTATTCAAAGACATTTTCAAAATCAAATCCTAGTGAACACTTATTACCGAAGGAATAACTGTACGATATATTTGGTAATAATAGGTTTAACGACTTCATCTACAAAGCATTTAGAATTACCTTGCACATTTCATGTCACATGTTCCAGTTTAATGATAATATTTAACCAATAACATTGCGTTGAAAAGAATGCATATTAAAATCATAATATGATTATGTTTACGATAAAAAAGATATATAGTTAATTGTTGTTTGTATGATAAGTTTACATAATAGTTATGATTTCCAATTGAGATACAGTAGCATTCATGGCCATATGAAATATAATCATGTGATATTTTTTATGTTCCCACCAGTAGAACGCATTATGCGTTCATTCTTCACAAGTAATTTCTTTATTTAATATATATCGGAAATCAGATGCTCCAATTATCCAGATCCAACCACTCATCTCAGTTTGCCACCTGCTTCTTTTGAAAATATGTTACTTCTGGATGTATATCATCAAGGTCAGAAGCCTTTTCCTTCCTTCAACCATTTTTGAAAGGAATCAGTGGATTTTGATACTTTGGTTTCATAATATATATATATATATATATATATATATATATATATATATATATATCGTAAAGTTAGTTCGCTAATGTTAATTAAATTTCATTAGACATTATAGGAAAATCTCATGGCAAAATGTACTGCTTCAAATTCTGGACAGATCTCCAAAAAATTATTCTTCATACGGATCTTATAACACTTACATAAATCATAATTAAAGCTCATCTGCCCTATTCCCTTCCTTTTTTGGGGGTATATACGTATAAAAAGAAATCTTAGTTGCACATGATGTTAACAGCGATCAAACGAAAAAATTCTTTTAATTAAGTTTGCTGGTCAACTTAATTTCAAAATATGCTTGAGCCTGTCCTTTACTGCGGAGCATTTGACCTACTACTACCTCATTTGGTAGTAATAAAGCTTGCGAAGTGTGAGTGTGAGTGTGAACGTGTGCCATTAAAAAATTAATAATTTTAATTAATTAAAAATTAATCGAAAGTTTGACGTTTATTCCACTTTTAAGGCGAATTTTAATTTTTGGTTTTTATGCCGTTTTAAAATTTAAGAAATTATCTTTTTGATGATTCTAACAATCAATTGTTTCACTAAATATTCGAACACATTATTTTCTATTGCTGCTCTACGCATGGATTCAATAGTATTGTGATATGATAGGACTGTTAATTCTCTTTTACAAATGTATGAAGAGAGCATAAACAAAATAATACAGCTTAATGTCTGTTAATTTGACTGAATGCAATACATTAAATTGGGCTGATTTATTTGTTGAAAATCTATTGAACATTTCTGGAGAATCAAAGATGACAATTAATATAAATATCTAAAATATTTTATATAGATTTTCTGATCATAGATGTTTGATTATATAATTAAACTGAAATTATATGCACTATATTTTACTTTATCATAACAAATAAAATAACATTACTAAGTTAAAAAATTCTCAGTAAGAATAATATTTATTTCTTAGAAAGTCCACTTTTAGAGCATATTCAATGTTACATGGAGGGAAAATTCACCATATTGGATGCTAAGAATTAATCATAAACTAAATTTTCTAATAAAAACTAATCAACATGAAATTATGGAACTCAAAGTATGTTACAATACATTATTTAGATACATTATTAATAATTTATTTCTTGTATACAATTCTATATCCAGTTTTACTAGTTCATTAAAGACTAAAAATAATTCAAAATGAAAAGCAGTCTAGATAATATTATGATTGTAGATTCAATTTTTCAGCAAGAAATTTCTAGAAAGTACGTATTTTAAAAGTTCAGCTTCAGAAAATAGTTTTAAACGGCAACCGGGAAAAGGCTTTTTTAGCATTTAATCTATATTTTTCACATAAACTTGTACGTCAACAAGTAAAAGCTTTTGACAACATTATTACTCAATAATATTATTTGACAATAATTGCTATAGAAAATACTTTGAGTAATATTAGCTGGATAATAACAGACATTTTGTTGTAAATTTTAAAAATTCAAATGAAACATTTCATGGCTTGCTTTTGTAATCAAGCATTGTTAAAATAATTCACAAAATTGCGGATGCATAACTTTTCTTTTTCAATTTGATTACTCCCATTTATTATTCATCAGTATTTATTGAATTGAAGCATATTTTAAAGATACATAATAAAATGCATCCATTCGAAGAAGGAAACCTTATTAAAAAGACAGACCTATTCAATTCATATCTGCTCGGATACAAGTTACTTTTATGTCTGCATCTAACTTCAAACAAGCTTAACAATTAAATTACGAATGCATTTGGTTCGTTAAAATGTCATAAAAATTCAATAACTCTTCCAAACTTCAGAAATATAAAAATGAAGCAGCTAAAGCGTGCGAAATACATTACTTTTTGAAATGTTTCGCTTTATTCCATTTTCCATTCGGTTATGAAGCATTTTTTTATTCACTTCCATTTTTCCAACATTAATTTTTTTTTATTTCTTACTGTCTGGTGTCCCACAACAATTCAAATAATTTCAGTTCATTTCAAAAAATGTTTGTATTGCTAAATACTATTTTTTAAAGATTTTAATTTATTTTCGCTATTATAGAGAAGAATTGTTATTATTTAAATTTTATAAACAATTTATTTCTGTTCTGTTATTCTGTAGACACTTCTCAAATTTTCTCAAATATTCTAATATTTAAATACTCAAAACTAAATAAACTGAAATATTCAAATATTCAGAATATTATTCCATTATAAATAAATGAAGAGACTAATGAATTTATACCACGAGAGTAATTAGAAAGCAATAAATACTAAATTCGGCATTACTATTTTAAATATCTTTTTGACACTTTTCGATAAAAACGATGATACTCTCACTTTTTTCGACTGGAAAGTATTATAAGCGATTTCATTTTGCTCACTTTTTTCTTTATTTTATTTTTAGATGGCAGTCTTTAACTTGTTAGCAATTTAAAAAATAAAACAAATATGTATGCTATTTTAAAATAATTTTTGGTTTGAATAATTTCTAATGCAATACTTTATTATGAAAAAATATTCTTTATATATTTAAGTTTAAAAAAAATCATTTATTATGTAATAAAAAGAAGAAAACTATGAAAAAAGTATAAGATTTTAGAGGGAGATATTTTAAAATATTCTTTTTATGAATATGGTTATTTCCTTATTAAGAATTTGTTTCATAAAGGCAATTTTTATATTTCATGCTTGAAGGCAGAATGCATGACTATTTTTTTCCTCCAGAATTTAATTTCTTATTCTGTAATTTTTATGTCAAATTCCGCAACAGACTAGTACTTCCAGAAAATAATAAAAATGTTAAACAATATATTTCAAGATTTGACGATTTGACAAGCCAATTAATTGTTGCATCACATTGTGCTTTATTTTAAGTATGATTATTTCATTATTTTATTAACTTTATTATTCACAATTGTTATTCAATGAATTCTACAAATATTTTTTTTAAAATTCTTTAGTTGTAACTGTGTTTATTATAAATAACTAGGCAATAAGTAAATCATCTCTAATTTATTTTTCTCTTTTAATTTTTTTGAATTATTCCTATATTTAGAACACTTTTGAAACATCAAATAACTTATCTTTTTTTAACATTTATTGAACTTCTCTTTTTAGGGTGTATAATTTTATCTCGAATTTCCTTGGCATTAGAAATAAAAATTAAATATATAGTATAAAAAATGTATCGTACCTTATTGTTTCATCGTTAATATAAGAAATTATTTCTGTTTCTAATTAAAATTAGAAATCTTTACTCTTAAAATAAAAAAGAATGTGTTAAATTCCTTTTTTATCCCTTTCCTGTGTTTGTTCTCTCTCGTATAATTACTTTTGCATCCAATTAAAACGATTTCTTCGATCCTGAGTTATTTTGTTTCTGTTTTTACTTATAATAATTATTATAATAATTATTTTATTTAAAAAAAATTGAAAATTCTGGAAAAACTTCCATGTGAAATATTTAGTAAAATACTGTTAACTAATGTATAAGAAACAATAAACTGCAATAACTAAAGAATATTAATTTAACTTTTTGACAAGCCAATTAATTTGACTTGTTTATTATATATGAAGATAGAAATTAATAATTAATTTATTTGTTCCCTTAATGTTGAGTAAAAAATATTGTTCTTCTGTTCTGTATTCTGTAAAATTGAATTCAGACTTTTGACGTTTCAGATCTCACTGAATGCGAAAAATAGTTTTTTGAAATTACATCTGCTCATTTATCTGTTTGTAAGATTACTTAAAAACACTAAGAATTGATTGGAGGAAATTTGACATATTAATTTTCACACCTCATTTACAGATTTTAATGAAATATTATCCATCAGTCTTTACGGCTGTTTGAATGTAATTTAAAGCAATATGTATGTAAAGGAAGTTGATCGAATTATAACAGTCAATACATAGATTTAGCAACTGAAATGCTTATACTTTTTGACTTAGGAAAAAAATTCATAATGTTTTTGACCATCTGACAATTTTTTTTACTAGCAAGTAATCGCAGTTATTGAAAAACGAAAGGACTTTAATATAGGGTGGGTATAATAAAACTTCCCTTCAAACACCATCGTGCAACGTAAACGGATAAACAGATTTCAACGAAATTTGGTATAAGATCATGCACGAGATGTACTCACGCAATTTCGGGGGGAAAATAGTTCCAAAATGTCCACCAGAGGGCACTCCTAATTTTAATCAAATAAACGGCTAAAACGCGACAAAGAAACAGTCAACATTTTTTGACTAGGGTAATTTGTCATAGAACCACATAAGTAAAGTTAAGGAAAAAATAACAGTACTCTGTTTGTTGGTGGGTGGGAGTTCAGCTTGCAGGAGCAATAACAGATTAGGATGAAATAGCCGTAGAGGAGCTATTCTTAATCGTGTTCAGGATGATGTAGGAAAGGTGTTACATGTGACCACCCTCATTCACTTAAAAAATTTCAAATCGAAGGACAGTCTGTGTTCAATAGCAGATCTTAAACGATCCGCTGTGATGCTTCGGACTTAAAGCTTTATGGAGTTCTTTAAGTCATTCAAAATCATAACACGATACTGTCATCATTACGGCCGTAAACATCGACATAAAACGACACTTACTGCTGATATACAAGTTTCATATTATGACCTGTTTTGCACAACTATTCCATTTTTGGGGATAGTTGACATCGATAGAAATGATAGATTTTCCCAGTTTTACATTTTATTGCTTGTCCTACATTGTTAATATTGATTCTGTATTCTGTTTTGGATGTATATTGTGCTAAATTTAATGTTTTTGAAAAACAGCACCCTCTGGTGAACATTTTAGAGATTTTTTTCGAAATTCCGTAAACGCATCTCATGCATAGTCTATATAAGAGATTTCGTTGCAATCCATTCACCCGTTTACGTTGTATGCTGCTGTTTATAGGCGAAGTTTAACTATATTGACACCCTCAATAAGAAAATCGGTATGTGATTTTGTGACTACAACAATAATCAATAGAAAAATTTTGGTTATTATCAGCTGGAAATAAAGGATGCTCAAAATACCTTTTTAATACGCTTTCTGTATAATCCAGTGATTAACTGTCAAAAAATATCGCCACACATCGCAGTCTAATTATCTCGCTATATCTTTTGTGTCCTTCATAGACATTATTAGTCAAAAATATGAGATGCCAAGTACATTTATTAGAGTGTATATTAGATTTTAGGGGAACCACTGGTTTTCCGTTGTCATTTTGTGATCTACATATCTCAGGATTTAATTCTCTGACTTGGACACCTTTACTTCAGAATATAATTTAAGCTTCTCTTTTCTGAATCCGTTACCTGGAAAACGGGTGGAAATATTTTTAATTAAGTCTCCCTCTGAGAAAGGGTTAATTACAGTTAGAGGTCTCCGCTTCAAAGGACTGTTGAAAATGGCTCACTTTGCATAAACATCCTCTTTCCTTCACACTTGAAGAACAGAAGATTTTTTTTTTTACTTTCACTAGAAAATATCTATAAAGAATGAAGAAGAAAAAAAAAAAGGAAAGAAAAAAAAATCAAGAGAACAGTTAATAATGGTTATTCCATTAAAAAAATTTCCTTTTCATCATTTCTTTATAAAAAAAAAAAAAAAAAAAAAAAAAAAACCATTACTTGAATTTTATTGTAAAGTTACCTGCTGACCATGGTTATACTAAATTAACTATTTTCATATAAAACACATTATTATTTGAATACCCATACTATTAATTAAAATAGTATTATTTTAATATTTCAATCGTTGTTTAAAGTTAAGCAGACGTTTCATTAATTTATTAAAGGATCAATATAGATTTATTTATAAAAGAATACTTTTATACAGTTCTAACTATCTAACTAGAATTCCTCGACTTGTTTCGTTCACATCTTTCAAAAGGATTAGTTCAGTTAACCCTCCAGAGTTAGTATTAAATGAAGTTTAGATAAAGTACAGAACTGTACCAGTTTGAAGTTGTAATAAATTTGTTTTAGTTCATATTTAGTCAGTGATCAAATGCAGAGAAGGATTTTTGATATCAGATTATAAATATTTAATAGAGATGGGGTAAGTAGTAAATTGTATACTCTGCAAGAAAATACTTAAAGAATTTTATATTGTTTTTATTTTTCTATCACTAATCCGAGCCAGTTTAACCACATTCATGAGTTACGACCCTGCTAAGAAGGAAGAGCGGTTTATCTAGTAACCCAAAGTAAATTCGAAGAACTAGGCAGCGCATATAATTGAAATAGGACTAATAATAGTTCAGAAGAAACAAACTGAAATTTGTTTTTTAATTAAAAAATTATCAATCAGCCAAAACGAAACAATGGAATTCTACTTCGTTTCTAAATAGTGAATCATCCAACATGCGGATAATACACATCTAAATAGTTCTTCAGCCAGTATCTGTACAAAACACTTATAAATAACACACTAGACAGTATTTGTACAATGCACAGCTAAATAGCTCGTTAGCCAATATGTGCATAAAACTCAATAATAATACACTAGAATATAAGTATAAAGAACATTTAAATTACATCCAACCAATGTATGTATAAAGCAAATCTAAATGACACATTGATCAATATATGTACAATGTATATCTAAAAAGTTCATAAGCTAATATATGTATAAAAAGCAACAATAGCACACCGGAAAACATACGTATAAAGCCCATTTAAATAGTTCCCAAGTCAATATATAAATATAAAGCACATCTAAATAACACACTGGTCAGTAACTATAAAATGTATATCTAAATATCTCCAAAGCCAATATCTGTATAAAGCACATCTAAAGAGTGCACCAGATAATAAATGCATAAAGCACATTTAACTAGCACAACAGCCTGTATCTCTATAAGGCACATCTAAATAAACCAATAGACAGTCTATCTACACAATTTTGATGTGCATTCTACAAATACCGCATCACTGTACAATGCACATCTAAATTGTGTACTAACCAATATTTGATGCATCTAGATGACACATCAGCCAGTATCTCTCTAATATTTAGAACACAAACGGGGAATAACTTTTCCCCAATCAGAATCCATAGCCATCCTGTACTAACTTACTAACTTCGTGCTTCCTTTCACTCGTGGGTTTTGTTTTTCCAGTACAGTTTAATGTTTGTTCGATAAGGAAATGAAAATAACATTATAAAATAACAAAATGGCATATTAATTTTCTAAGATGAACATATTTATTAGTTTACATGAATAATAAGATGTCCATAAAAAGTTTCACATCATTCTCAAACAGGAAATCGCAAAAATATTTAAAAAATAAAAAGTAGTTCTAATCTTATTTTTGTTTTTAAAAAGAGTTATTTTTAAAATGAGAAATCCATAAAATATAAAGTGATCCCTCATCAGAAAATCAATATGTGATCAATGTGTGAAAATCAATATGTAGCAAATCGGCATGAAAAAAGTAGAAAATATGTAACGGTAAGTTATTAAAGCAAAATAAAAAAAATATGTGTCATAAACTAAACATAAATAAAAACCAAAATTTACAGGATTAAAAATTGATAAATATTATACAATAAAACAAAAAGAAGCAAAGTGATTTCGGTTAATATTAGATCTTACAAAATACTCTTAATTGAGTTAAAAAGTTAAGAACTACTGTTTTATTAACAGATAAATTAAGCAGGCACTTATGAAACCCTCATATCTAAATGAGTTCTATCATAATAAATCTATTATTAAGACATTTTATTTATCTTTTTGACAAGGATGGTTTATTTTTGTTTTATAATTTAAGACAGTAAATGACATTGGCCTTCTAATTATTTTATGTAAGAAGTATAAATAACATGAGAAGATTTTTACAGATTGCTTTCATTTGAAGAATACAAAAGTTTTACATGTTGGACCGCATTCATAACAACTACAGCTCCTTGAGCCGCAATCATGTTTCCTTTTATAATTAGTGCAATGAAAATAACATCATGTAATTAATCAACACGAATTATTTATTTAATGTTGAAAAATAGAAAAGCTATCAAAAATATTTTTAATTAAAAATGTGCATTTAAGTTATTGAACAAAATTCAGTAATTTTGTTGTTTTATAAATCTACCTATCATATAAGAAAAAATATCATTATTTCATATTAATTGTGTTTACATCATGATAGATGTTTCATTTAAAACCCACATAGTGTAGAAACAAATTAGTTTATTGTGCGTTTAGAGAAATAATGAAAATAACCATGATTATTTTTTTCTAGTAAAATTCACTTCAATTAAGAAGATATAATATTTCATGAGTAGTATGCTGTAAGGAAACAATAATCAAAACTTTAGAATGATCATATAATTTATTTATTTTCTTCAATTTATTTCCCTTGAAGGTCACTATCATTGAAATTCTATCTGAAGTTTACAAAATATGACGTCAACAGAAACGAAACGTCAAAGAAATATTGATAATCATTTGGTCATTTGATCTGTCAATGAGGTTTAACATGTTTCAAAGTGTTGCGTGACCGATCTTTGATGAATTCCAATTTAATTTGAACTTAAAATAACAGTAATAGTGGATGGAAAAGACTGCGTTTAAAGCAAGCAATGCATGATAGTTCATTTCAGCTTACCCTTAAAAACTGTAGAAATTATATCTAGTAATTTGATCAAAATGGCCTTTTCTAATTTAAGGTTTGTTGGATTATAAACGAAATGTGACAAAAGAATAATCTCAGAACGACAATATAAAAATTAATTAATATTCATATATACTTTCATTTTCTTGATTAATAATAACGTCACATCAAAAGCACAATTTAAAAAGCGAAAAAGTATATAATTATTCAATAAAATTATAAAACTTCAAGAAATAAAGGCATTTAGTATAAATTAATGGTCAAAAACGTTAAGATATCATAAAAGAATTTTACAAGAAGTCTTTACTTATGCATTTATTATAAACAAATTCACTGAAGAAGTCAGAGATTGAAGCTGAGTTTGTGCAGTAGCTTCTGAAGGTAGACCCCTGAACATCTGAGGGCAGATGTCTAACTTCTATCTGATATGAAGATGACACTCACACAACCACTTGCATAACTCTTTTTGTCAGGGGGAAGGGGTCTCTTTCAGATGCCTCACAAACATCACACAGGGAAAGGAACAGGCAAGTTCGAACAGACATGGAACCCGAGAAGCCCATCGGGGGGAAGATGTGCTACCTACCCAGGATGTCGTCATTGCAAACAGTACGATATAATAGCAATGAAGTAACTATCACATGTATCGTATAAAAAGCTATAGAAAGACATTGATATTGCTAAAAAAAGGAAAAGAGGAAGAGTGAAGAATATAATATGAACTAAACCTTGCATGTCAATTTATTACAATATTTATTACATTATAGTAGTGTGTAGCTTCATTTATTAAGCAGCTACGGATTTTAGAAATGCAATCGCTGTAAACTAAGGACTGTAAGTCTGTTAAAATAAGTTGGAAATGATACAGAATGCCAAAATAAACGAAGAAAATATTTAATGAAAAAGGGAGATGGAAACTGATATAAAATAAGTCATATGTCATTTTATCAAAAGCATTGAGTTCTTTGGTATTTGGCTTTAATTATTATTAGTTACACCTAATATTTTTGAAAATGTGTTACAATTTAATGTTATAATTCTCATCACACTGAAACCTTTCAAACAATTGGACTGGAATTGTATTTTTAGAAATTCCGTATTAACAAATTAATTTGTAAACTATATTGTCGAACCTTTTTTGTGTGAAATTTCATTAGGATTTTAAAAAGTTAAATTATCATAAAAATCTGTTCAGTATGGTTAATGAAAAAGATTTCTTTATACGAATAGGAAATTCTAAACTGAATAGTTTTCCCATTTTTAAATTACTCAGCTAGAAATATATATTAAAAATCCATAAGAGGTTCCTCATGTTCCTTCCAAGATTTTAACATTAACTATAATATTTAGATCATTATATTTAATCATTTGACAATTCAATGATTTAATTCTAACGAAACAATGATTTTACTTGCTAAAATTGAAACACAAACTGAAAATCGAAAATAACACTGCTTTTCTAACTGGAATTCAAAACATCTTAGAGTCTCTTTTGAATAAAAATGGCATTTTTTTAAGGAAATAAAACATTTCAAATATTTTTTTATAATTGGAAAATATCTATTAAAAAAACTATTGATTTGCTTAAAATTCCTTATCGCTTTAATTACATTATTACAAGGACATTCTACTGTGTAATTTTCAATCAAATCCCAAATGAAAGCATGAATATTTTGAAAACATGTTTTTTCCCATTTCTTGAATGAAAGGAATTGAAGAAAAAAAGCTGAAAAGATTTTATAAAATGAAATAAAAATTATCTATATTTAACCAAGAACTCCTTTATTGCCCCTTTTATTTTTCTAAGTGAATATTTACTTAGATGGGGAATAAACAGGGCGAAACTAGAATCATTAAATATTTTGGGATTCTCAAAGTGCAACATGCTTGAAAGCAAGTGCAAATACCAATATTTTATTGGAATAGCAGAATTTTTAAAATGATTTTCACAGTTTATTTATGAACAACTTCAAAGGAGTTCGTAGCAAAAAATACATCTGAAGGAAAATAAGAAATACGTATTTATAATACTTTCAATAAAAAAAACATAAAAAATATAATAATCGAAAGTTTTCATTTCAGAAATACAAATTTATTTCCAAATAACTTCGTTTCAATATTGAGTTAACTATAATTAAACGAGTTTTTAGATTCTTACTCAAAGATCTGAAGAAGAAAAAAAAAAACATTTAACTTCTTCCTCGAAATATTTTTAGAGTGTCTTCACATGAAATTTATTAACATGAACACAGTTCCCTTTAAATAAGTAGAGCATTACAATTCTGTATCATTTAAATGAGCCATTTTGTTGTTTAAATTTTCGGTAATTGACTTCCAATCAAAATCGAAGCTGTATACAGTACAATTAGTATTTAATTATATTATTTTTTATTTATCAGTAGCGTTAAAAATGCAACTTCTTTCCAATTTATTATGCATTCATTTGAAATTAAATTCGGAGTTAGAATTGCAAGATGACCATAATTTAATGCATAATAGATATAATTTAAGATAATATTACGATTTGCTTATTTCTAATGCAAATCAACAGCAAAAATTCCGGTGTTTTTTTTTTTTTTTTTTTTTTTTTTTTGCTCCATTAACGTCCCATTTTATAGCAATACTGTCTTTTTTGAGAGTGGCCTCACAAATTCGGACTACGATCAGATGACTAAAATAACACCGAAGCTGGAGCCCCCCCCCTTTCAATTCAAACTTCCGCTCCACACAAGCAGGAGAACTTTTCGACATGCTCATCGCCGGCTCTTCGATGGAATAGAGTTTTGAATCTGAGATTCTCCTGTCAACAATCAAACCAGTGCAAACAATCAAACAACTATAAATTAACATAAGTGCAATATAAAATGTCTGCACTTGTAAAAAAAGAATCGTTTAAAGGATAATTCATTTCTAAGATTAATAAAATTAATGCTCCATTAGGTTTTCAACATTGAAATAGGCAATGAAATTATTCAAATCGGGAAGGGTTTTTCCCTCTAAAAAGAATAAAACTGAGAAAAAAAAGCAAAAGGAATTCTAACAAAAAACATATTTTATAAAAAAAAATACATTTATGCTAAAGAGTTATTAGATGTTTTTTTTTCATGATACATTTATTACAAAAAAAAAATGAGTTCAAGTTGATGAGACTCGCGATATTATATTATGTCGTAATGAAAAAAGCGGGGACATCAGAAATTTGCTTTTAGTTAAGAGTTAAAAAAATAAAAACTGAAAGACAGAAGAGAAAATACTCGGCAACAAATGGCTTAGAAAAACATCTAAAAATAGAATTAAAATATATTTGGGTAATCGTCATGGAAACCATTTTTGTTTTGGTCTGAAATGTAGCTATGAAAGGAAAAAAAAATTGCTACACTGGAAATACAGCTGCAGAATTCCAATGGATTTGGACTTAGTCAATTACTTTACTTCAAAAATGTATTATTTAAGACGTAAAAAAGGTATTATGAATCTGAAATACGTGCACATTTGCTTACAATACAAAAAAGTAAATGACTTCTTCCAAGTATAATTGTAAGAGTACCACAAAAAATTTCTTTATTGAATTAAATTTCAGCAATTATTTTCCAGGTTTCAAATTTACTTTGTCATTATTTAATGTGTATGTACACACTAAATTTTTTTAAAGTTTTAACTTGAAAAATCCAATTTTTCACAGTAATTCCTTGATATGCTTAAACCAACTTCAGAGAAAAAAAAATCATAGTTCACTAATTATTAACTAACTAATTAATATTTAATGAGCTAATAAACATAAGTTGTGAGCCGTGACATCTTTAATTCTAATTTGTAATGACACACAATTCTACTTGGGAATTATGCATAATATTTGTCTTCATGTTGCCTGACTAAATCAAGTTATTAATATATAAATAGTTTTTTCAATTTTTTTCATCAACTATGAATAATAAAAGCGAAATTTTTTCTGTAATTTTAACTTTTAAATAGCTATTAAAATTTTATTTCTATAAATATAACGTTTATTGAGGCACAAAACATCCACTTCTTCATGCTGATTTTTTTATAAATAAATGATTAAATTTAGTCAATTTTGTGCTGATTTATGATTGTTTGAATGAAGCAACATCATTATTCATAAATTGAGTTTAAAAAAACCGAAACTACATTTTTTACATATTTTTTTTCTCATTTTGTTTGTTCGTTATAAAAATAATTAATTATAAAAATGTCCGCTAAGAAAAGTGTGACTAAAATGTCGCAAAAGGAAGATTCTCACATAGTCGTCTCGACTCAGAGGCAAAGGCAAAAGTCCGAAGTTCAAATCCCAGCTAAAACAGTTTAAATTTTGATTTTTAATCTAAATTTCTTGTTATTCAATTGTTAATTTTCTAGAACTATTCATAATCTTCTCTATAAATCTAGATTATTCTGTAAATGTATAATTTCTGAGTTCCACAAGCAATGGAGTCGCTTCTTCTCCTACAAGTTACAAGTTGCTTAAAGCTAATAAACTTGATATAATGTTCCTTCGAGACTTGTTATTCTTGGCATCTTCGTGACAATAATAAATTTAGAGCAAGTCTCTTAAGAGAAAATAAAAAAGCTCCTTTTTAATATTAATATACTAAAAGGGATAATGTAAATGCATTTCAGAAACGTATAAATTAAAATGAGATAATAGAAAATAAAGTTTTAATAATTATTAATGTAAATGAATTGGAATTTCAATTAACACATTTGATAAAAAAAACAACTATTTTTTTATTGTTTCAATGTAGAGTTAATTAACAAGGCTTTTCAACATTTAAAACTATTTTTTAAATAAATCATTTGATAAAATACACAGGCATCTTGTAAAATACTGATTCTGAATTTTTAAATTTACAGTATTTGCCAAAGACATCAAATATTTTTTAGAAATTCTATGATATATGATACCTTTTAAATTTAATTAAATTTTAATAAAAGTAAAAGTAGTCGATTAAGTTCTGAAAATTCTGAAAGATTAAGTGTACCAAAAGCACTTGATTTCAAAAATCGAGTGCATCTAAAAATAATTATAAACGGAAACCACTTAATTGCAGTCAGTTAAAGAAATATAATACATGGAGAGATGATTGCTATAAATTTCATTTTTATAAGTTTAGAATAAGTTAATGTATAAAAAAGTAAGATAAATGAATGAAAAAATGTTATAAAAGTAACTAAGCAAAGATAAGTGGCTATCGTACATTTTGTAAATTAGTTTCATTTGGTGATTAATTATACATGGGAATAAAAACATTTGTAGAAATGATTTTCAAACTCTCGTAAAATTTATTTATAATTTATCTGAATATTTATTATTTAAATAATAAAACTACAAACATGAAACTAATCAAGCACACACAAAAAATATTTTTGATTTTCCATAATAATAATCTAATCAGATAACAATAAAAATATCTTTTTTATTTGTGAGTAAATTAAATGTACATAGTTTATCTTAGCAGATAAGCATCTGGTACAATTTATTTATATGCTCTTGTAGAATTTACTTACAATTTATGACTCATTTACAATCAGAAAAATATAACTACAAACATGATACTAATCAAACATTAAAAAAAAGAAACACCTTCTGATTTTTATAATAATTAATCAAGTAATAACGAAAATATTTTTTGATAATTTTTTATGCTTAAGGGAATTAAATGTACTTAGCGAATAAATATCTTGTAGAATTTATTTACAATTTATGGATTCATTTACAGCCAGAAAAATGTAACTACAAACATAAATTTAAAGAAGTATACAAAACAATTCTTCGGTTTTTCATAATAATCTATAATAACAAAAATGATTATGTTGATTATTTTTATGTATAAATGAAATAAATTTACTTTGCAGGCAGAAAAACATCAATTTTAATACTACATAAAAAATCAAACGCTTTTATGTATTAAAGTCAAAAATATATTTAATTCCCTAAAGTGCTCAAAGATAATCAGTGCGATAATTACTAACAATGTTTTTAAAAGAAAGTTGATTGAATCATATCACCCTTTAAAAGTCAAAAAGAGTAATTAATCAGCTGGTATTACTTCCACTAGTAATTTAAACGTGGACCACCCTGGAAATGAAACTGCTGCAGTGAATTAAGCGAGCAACGAGCACTACTGCTAAGAAAATGGAGAAAAAAAAACATATGTGAGGAATTTAACGCCATAAAGTAATTACCCACTATTTTTAATGACTTTATTCACTACAGAAAAGGCGGGTTAATGGGGAAAATGTTTAAAAATTAAAATGTGTTTTAAAACGAGCTTTATTTATTTTTCGTTCTTCGTTTTTTAAATCATTATTTTAGATAATTTACTTTAAATTGATCACATTGGTTTTCAATAATTCATTTCTTAATGATTCTCGTAAATTGTGTTAATAGTGAAAGATGAAAAGGTGGTTTTCTTTTGTTTTGGAAAGGCAAAGCTATTACTTAAGATGCATTATTCGGTAGAAAAATGAGTTTATTTTTGAAGCAGTAAATGATAAACATTATATATTATTATCATCGATTCAAAGTTCTGTGGAGAAAACAATTAATCAAAAATATTTTCAAGAAGATGAGAAAGTCAGCATTTAGTTTCTTAAAAAAGGATATTATTTTATTATTGATTATTAGAAATAAAATATTAACTTTGATAAATAATGTTTTATTCAATACTTTTAAAAGGTTTTCAATAAAAATGCTTAAAATTACAACAAAATTATAATTGGAAACCTTCAGTAAGATATATTTATGAATTTTTTGTTTATCTGAGACTCTAGTTACATCATAAAGTTTCAATAAATTTATGCGCTTAAAAGTTTTATTTTGTTACTATTTGTAAAGCAGAAAAATATAAATTAAATAGTATTTGTTGGCTTCTAGAACCTGCGATGTATTTAAATGTATTGAAGAATATGTTTGTTTTTTAAATTCTTACAGAAAATAAGTAAACATATATAAAAATAACACGCCGGTTTCCTTGCATATGGTTGTTCTTCATATGTGTTCGATTTGTGAGGTGTATGAATGTGTACTCCTATAAAAAGGAGTTGTGACGCATGAGTAAGACGACTCTTGGCCCTAGATAGCACACTGAAACAAGAGACGCTCCTTTGGCTTAAAATCACTGACTTTATCTGCGGACTTATATATAACAATTGTCATAAGAAAAAAAAAACATATATGGACTTCTGAATCCATTAATTCTTTCTGAAAATATTTTAAAAATAATTTCAAGATATTACAGTTATTTAACGACAATAATACTGATTAGATTTTATTAAAATTTTTTTAGGAAGTTTAAATATTCTTTTGGTTGGTTGGTTGGTTAGGGTTTTTTGACGCAAAAGCCCTAATGCTACGCCAAGAAAGTGGTAAATTTATAGACCAAATTACAAAACCACGCATGATAAAAATAAAAGCAGAAAGTTATCAATATACAAACACCAAAAATAAAAATTCAAATACGTACAAGGTTAAAAATGTAAATGAAACAAAAATGAGAAAAACGCATTACGATGATGCAATGTAAAAGTCAAGCGTGAACGGAAGTTTAAAAATTTAAATACAATTGTAAATGCCATTGGATTTTTAAAAATTTTAAAAGTGAGGGTGGAATTTTTCACCTACCAGATCTTGTAATGTTAATGACGATGAGTTAAAGAAGTGTAAACGAGATGAAAATATGTTTCAATGGAAAAATCCACAAGACATGCGGGGCATTTAGGAGCTGCCTCGCTAAAAATGAGGTATTTATGTGTATAACGAGTATGCCCTATAAGAAGGGGTGGCAATTTGATATCAACCCTCGTATAAAATGAACACTGCACAAATCGGTCCTGTGTTTTATTGAATGTAAATTATTGTGGATATGCAGATCCCATGATTCTTGCCAAGTATCAAAAATTTGGCGTACAAGTAACCTTTTAGCATCGCAATATGGGAGTGACTATGGCAGATATGTTAATGCAGATTTAGCTGCAAAATCCGCCCTTTAATTCCCTGAAATACTTGCATGACCAGGGACCCAGTAGAAAAGAATATTAAATGCCCTGTTTCGTTATAGTTGGTAGTTAGATAAATTTGGATAGCCAATGGATGCATCTGGTTGTGAAAATGAGTAAGTCTTTCCAAAGCACTCTTACTGTCTGAATATATGATAAAATTACGCTGAGAAGACTGCTTAATTTCCTGTAGAGCTCAAAATATTGTCACCGATTCAGCAGTAAAAATAGAGCAAGAGTTATTTAGGCTAGCGCAATTAGCTAAGCGCATCAGATGCTATTACAATGGTGCAACCAACATATTCATTTGATTTTGAGCCACTTGTGTATACTGGGATAAAAGAAGAATACTGATTGCAGTGCTCGTGAAAAATATGTTGAAAAATAATAGGACCAATTCAAAATTTATTAAATCCCACGAAAGGGCACAGAAAAGAAAAGTGAGGAACATCCCAAGGGGGAAATGAATAAAATTGAACAGATTTAATGGCAACATTGTAAAGGCTCGAAGCATTCAGGGAAATTTTAATTACCTATAAAAAAGAAAGAATATTTTAGTGACGAGTTTGTTAAATTCTTCTTAGACTAGCAGGTATAACCGTGTTACATATAGGGTGATTTGAGAAGGACTGTACACGAAAATAATATATAGATAAATTAATAATATATAATAGATATTTTTTTACATCGCAAATAAAGTGGCAGTTGGTGGCAAATAATATATAAACTCTCAACTGGAGAAATGCGAAAAGCTCCAGAGCAGATCCTGAAAGCTGAATGGTGTACAGTATCAAGACGTCGCAAAACAGAAGGGCGTGCAGAACCACATACCATGCAGCCATATGCCTAGTAGATACGGAGAAAGGAGATTCGATCAGCACCGAAAGATATTTTAGAGCGCACTTTTAAGATATTGAAATTTTTCTCACATCTCTTCCTCAGTTGTATATGTGGAAAGAAAGTGAGTTTACAATCGAAAACTACACCCAAAAAGCGTATTTCAGTCGCAACTGGAAATGGTAAATTTCGTATTAAGATAACAGGATCTGGATGGATATTTCTCTTCCTACAGAAATGAATGCATCGACTCTTCTCGGGAGAGATAGTGTGGCCATTGGTATTACACCAATTTACCATTCTATCAACTGCATTTTGCAATTGGTGCTCGGTTAAATTCATGTTGCTGCCTTGGCATAAGATCTACAGATCAACAATATATCCATATATCGACAATATTCCAGGAACTGATGAAGGTAAAACAGATAAAACTTGTTTGAGATGAATTATAAAAAGTGTCCCATTAAGGACACTTCCCTGAGGAACACCTTCAGTTTGTATTAAAAGATTTGAGTAAAAATTATCAATTCGAACACGATATGTACAAAGTGATAAAAAGTTTTGTATGAATATGGGCATATTTCCTCCAAAATCAAATTCAAAAAGTGTAGAAAGTATACCATAGCGCCATGTACTGTCGTAGGCTTTCTCCATATCAAAAAAAAAAAAAAATGGAAACGAGGTGATTCCTTCTAACTAAAGATTTGCGCATTTCTTTTTCAAGTAAAATGAGGTTATTAAAGGTCGATCTGCCTTTGCGGAAACCGCTTTGCATAGGGGAGATGCAACCTTGTTTCTCCAGTTCATAAATTAATCGAGCATTCACCATACGTACTAATGTTTTGCACAGACAACTTGAAAGAGCGATTGGCCAATAGTTCAAAAGAATCGATGGAACTTTATCGGGTTTTAAGATTGAAATCCCAATAGCGTCTTGCCATTGCGAAGGATATTTCTGTTCATTCCAAATTCTGTTAAATAAAAGTAACAGATTGAAAAAGGTGTTTTCAGGTGGCTCAGCATATTATATGTGATTCCATCTGGCCCTGGGATGGTATCATGAGATTGACACAAAGCCATTTCCAGTTATGACTTCTTGAATTCACAATTGTACGAAAATTTCTTCTAGTATTAAAATGTAAAGGTAATCATTCCACGCGATTCTTAATTGCTGGAAATTAGAATTATAGGAATCTATTGCGGATACGTTTTCAAATGCTTGGCCGAGAATGTTGGCAATCTCTAATGGGTAGGAATGCATCATAGTTCCTGTTTTTAAAACCAGGAGTGATGATTCACTATAGATCCCATCAACAGCATTCACCTTTCTCTATAAAGTTCGACTGGAAATATATGAGGTTATAGACGAAATAAATGAAATCTACGAATTCCTCTGACTTTGACGATGAACTAGTGCATTGACTCTTTTGGAAGCAACAAGAGTTTCAGTTGTTGGGTATCTTCTAAATTTATTCTACAGTTTTTTCTGTTTTTTATAACTGTCACTACAGGCTTCATTCCATCACGGTTTTCTAAGTTTTTGGAGAAGTGTGGACGATTTTGGAATGGTGGTATTAGCGACGTTCATTATGGCATCAAAGACATTTTGTACTGTTTCCGAAATGCTTGATGTATTGATCATAGCCCGAGTGATAATTTCTAACTGTGAAAAACCTTTCCAGTCTGCCCGCAGGAATAGGAAACGTAGAGGACATTTAGTCGCACCACCGCTATCAGTATGAGAGACAATAATAGGAAAGTAATCGCTACCATACAAATCCTTAATAACTACAAAACTCAGTAATGGCAACAATTCAGGTGAGCATATGGCCGGATCAAGAGTATGAAAATTACGTCTGTGTTCGTGGAAGTATGTTTTCTCAACGTTGTTGTTCAGTAAACAGAGACAGTTACTGGCGATAAACTGCTCAATATGTCTTCCACGTGAGTTTATATATCAAACCAATCACTTAAATTAAAATCATCTAAACGTGGTCTTCCTGGAAAAGATATTGCAGCAAAATTAATAAAGTCAGCTTTGCGTAACTCAGTTGCTTTGGGACTTGCAAGCCATGATATTGTCCATAAGGATATAACTACCATGTTCGGTACCATGAGAGATGCAAAGTCATCATCATCCTCGTCCGATGGATGTAGTGAAATATGATCAGGACTTCTGGGTGTGTCACCGAATATGGTAGATATATCCTTATGGACAATACCATGGCTTGCAAGTCCCAAAGCAACTGAGTTACGCAAAGCTGACTTTTTCATTTTGGTACAATATCTTTTCCAGGAAGACCACGTTCAGATAATTTAAGTGATTTGTTTGATTTTTGTTTTAATGCATGCGTTTTCTCTTTACTATTTTTAGGTGTACAAGTTAATGAAGTTTCAATATCAGAATCAGAAGCGTTTTCTACGGATTTTGGTACTTGGATATTTTTTGTGTAATTCGGACAAGAACAGTTGATAAGAATTGTTTTTGAACTACAGATGCGTAGCTTTGGCCAGGTGTTGGAGTTAAGGCTGGAATTTTTCGCCGAGCTTCTGGATATGAAATTCCTTCTTTTATTTTGATTGTAGTAATTTTCTTTTCAAGTGTCCAGCGTTCACATGACCGTGAAAAAGATGCATGGTCACCACCACAATTGACACATTTTTCGCATGCGGTACACTCTTGACTTTCATGACCTTTTTAAGCACAGCGGGCGCATTTGACTGTGCCGGGCAATAGGTCTTTGAGTGCCCAAAACGCAGACATTGTAAACAACAAAGGGGATTTGGAATGTATGCTCTTACTGGTATCTTCATATAACCCACAAAGGCATAATCTGGTAATTTTGTCCAATGGAATGTAAGTATTAAGTTCTTCGTATCAACGACCTGTCCATCTCACCTGATAGTAATTCGGAGTACGTGTGTGATACCTTGACTTCGTAATTCATGAATTATCTCTTCAATAGAGACATTGAAAAGTGCCTCACAGGTTATCACACCCTTTGAATAGTTTAAAAATATATGAGGACTAACTATAATTGGGATTGTAGCCAGGGCTTTTAATTTTGTTGTCTGCTGGGCTTGCGTTTTAGAGTTTACTTCTGAAAGCAAGTCACCAGATGAATTTTTCTTATTCTATTGACATTACCCACAGTTGCTGTGATGGCCTTTTGCACCAGAAAAGGAAAAACTGAATGAAAGCTTTCTTAATTTTCAGATATTTTTCTTATTGTAAAAATGTGTCGAAATTTGGTTCGTTATTCGATAGTTAAAATAACGATGATGCCAACTTAAGGGATATTTCTTTTTAAAGCCATATGATATGGAAGCATGATTCAGGCCCGACGGCATCACCCACGTCGGAGCCCAACAAGGGAAGGCAGTCACCGGCTCTAGGCAACCCAGCCTCGGTATTTACCTTAGTGCTGGCCGGAACCTATATGTTGGGAGTTACCCCCGGGGACAGTGACCATCCTTAACGCCAAGCCCAAGGAGTAACGTCTTAGCTTGATTCCTAGCAGACTATCCACTCAGGTGACTGGGTACCAGCCGACTGATACACCAGGCACCACAATGCACCATCCGTCTAATGGGTTGCCACGCACGGCTAGCACGTGGGGGTATTTGCTGCCCATGAGAAGCAAGAAGTAAACAAAGCGACAACAGCTTCTCATGGAGTGTTCCCTCGCCTACCCTCGAGGGAAGGAGGGATCAAGCAAACAGCAGAAGGTGGATGGAGAAGAGAATAAACTGAAAGGGAGTGAAGATCCCTGGGCACGTCGGGATTTGGACACCCGTACTCACCTAAAGAAGGTGAGCCCCTTCGGTGCACTTTTGGAAAAAGAACACAATTTGTATTCCATGATATAAATACTCAAAAATAACAATTTCCTTAGTAAGTGGTTTTTAATTTTGCGCATATTCCTCTTAAAGGAGAATTGATCAATCGATTGTATTTTGATTAAAAAAATGATTCTTAATTAATTCTTAAAAATTTGCATAATTTTGCTTTATTATCAAAGAAAATCTTTTGCATATTATATTTTAATAAATGTATGTTAACCCTTTTTGAACATTTTGGAAATACCGAGAGAGTATTATTTTTACCGCATGAGTGTAGGATATAGATTTTCTCTCTGAATCTTTCAGACTGATTTTGAATGTAAACTATTTATAAAAGAGAAATAAAAATGAATGAGTTAAATAATAAATTTGCTTTCATTCCACTACGAATAATTTTATTTGTTGGATAATATGATCATGTTATTTCATAAACCGTCAAAATGTGTGTAAATTTTTTATATATTATTGATAATTATAGTGTATATATATATACATCAAATTTTTTGTGATTTATCTAATTGCTTATTATTAAATTAAATTAATAATAAGCAATGAATTAAATGAATTAGATAAAAGCGATTCCGGAGCAATTAATTGATTTAGCACAATGCCGGAACATGTGCGCAGGTACACATACATACATTTTTTAACGAATTCCAGAGACTCAGGATAATATGATTTTATTTCGGTATTTCGAATGTGCGTACACGCTCTCTAAATTAAAAATGAGTTATGTTAAATAGCAATCAATTAAATAAAATAAAAAAAACATTGACTCATTTAAACAAAATATCTTCATGCGTGATTTTTTTTCTTTATTTCCTTTATAGTCATAATTACTTTAAAAAAACTAAAATATACTAATATTGAGTTTAATCATTATTTTCTGTAAAAGATTGTGTTTTCTTGAAATAATTCAACTTTTCGCTCAGGTTTATTACATTTCTTGAATAGATAAATCTTGTAGAATACGTATTTAAATGTTCTGTGCTTGGTTGGCAATTGAAAACACTGAAGGTTCAATAAAATATAAAAACTTTGTAATAATAGTTAGCATTATAAATTACACACTTTTAAACTTTGTTGACAATTGAAATGATATTCGTAATATGACTCAGAAAATGCAAATCTTCGTTGATTGAGGCCGCTAAAACCTACACAATTACATTAGAATAATTTTGGTTGAAACTACGTCCTCAATATAATGAATATTTTTGTCGAGAAAGCAGATGGCTGAATGCTGATCGTTCAAAGGACTATAGTGGTATATAAATAGTGGAAAAATTATAACTTTCATCTTCCGTAAAATTTCTCTATGTTGAAGCGAGGAAAACAATTTAAATTAAGCGGAATGCCGCTTTCTTAACACAATGTGTTTACATTCTGACCTAGAGGAATAAGAATTTAATTTACAATTTTATTCGTCAACATAATTTTATTTAATTTAATTTACTGATTATTTTGTTCTTTAATTTAGATAACTTTACAATTTATGTACCGGGTGGCCAGAAATAAAACACCCCTACTCTGACCTCCCTGGATATCGAACTACTCAGTGTAAAGGCTTGAAAATTTGTGGACATACTATTCAAAAAATGGGGAAACGGATTTCACGAAAAAAAAATTTAGTTCCAGAAATCACCGATAGGTGGCGCTGTACCACTGGACGTATGCTGAAAAGACACAAAAACACGTTTTAAACACATTTTATTTGAAAGTACCAAGCATACATGAAACAAGGACGTTATCGATGCAGGGAATGCTGCTCAATATGGTTCCCTTCCTGAAGATGTAAAATGTGAAGTCTGTGGACAGCTTGTTCAACTGCGGATCGTAACTGGTCATCTGAGATGCTTCTCACATGCAGACTGATACTCTCTTTCAAATCTGCCAAGGTTATCAGACGTTCTCGATAAACAAGGTTTTTTAAGTGTCCCCAAAGCCAAAAATCACACGGATTAAGATCCGGTGAACGAGATGGCCAAGTTGTCGGAAACGCGCGACTGATTATTCTGTCAGTGGTGAAATGTTGGCGAAGAAACTGTTGCACAGGGAGTCCAATGTGTGGAGGTGCTCCATCTTGCATAAAAGTAATGGTGTCAAGGCATTGGCGCTGCTGCAAATGGGGTACAACAAATGTTTCGAGCATCCTTTTGTACCTGTTGGCCGTCACGGTACATGTCTCAAGGCCATTGGAAGTAACCTCTTCGAAAAAGAACGGTCCAAGGATGAATGTGGCTGTGAATCCACACCAGACTGTAACTTTCGGTGAGTGGAGTGGAATCTCTTGGAAGGTACGGGGGTTTGTCGTGTCCCATATGCGACAGTTATGGGTGTTCACTGTTCCACTGAGGTGGAAATGGGCCTCATCGCTCCACAGAATCTGCCACGGCCACGATGCATCCACTTCAACTCTAGCAAGAAATGTCAATGCAAAGGTCAGTCGCATCTCCCTGTCTGTGGCCAGCAATTGTTGATTAGGGCGGATTTTGTACGGGAAACAATGCACCATTTTTCTGAGTACGTTCCACACTGTGCTATAGGGAACACCCAAGTGTCGTGACACTGCACGTGCACTACTGCAGCCTAAAACATTATCCATTGACTGTTCAACAATACCGGTGGCAACATCTTCAACGACATCTGAACGAACCGGTTTGCGTCCTCGACCAGGCTGAACTCCAAGATGTCCAGTTTCCTCGAATCGAGCGATCATTCTCCTGAGAGCTTGTGGAAGCAATGGTCCCTTACGCAAATCCTTAAGTCGGCGAAACTCTCGAAGTGCTGCTGGAGCATTTCCTTTATTCTCGTAAAACAACTTCACAAGCAAAGCGCGTTCTGGCAGCGTGACAGCCATCACTAATAAGAATGACATTCCCCACCTTTTAACTTCTTTTATACCCAGAACATGGCTTCTAACCATGCTTTATGCAAATTTTTCTGGTTACAGTATGAAATTGCAGTTACAACGGGAGTTCTAGCTTCTTTACTATTTTTATTTTCCATAAGGGGCAGAAAAATTAAAAAGGAAGCATGGAAGCATTCCATTCCGCATAAACATTTTAATTTTTATTATTATTTGTGTCTTTTGATCATAGTTCCAGTTGTGCAGCGCCACCTATCGGTGATTTCAGGAACTAATTTTTTTTTCGTGAAATCCGTTTCCCCATATTTTGAATAGTATGTGTACAAAATTTTGAGCCTTTACACTGAGTAGTTCGATATCCATGGAGGTCAGAGTAGGGGTGTTTTATTTCTGGCCACCTTGTATTTAAATGAGCCTTATTAATAAAGGAAAGTTTTAAATTTCAGTTTAAATTCTCGTTTGAAACACGTATTTATAAATAAACTATTATAGTTAATATGACAGCTTTGCGATAACTGAACAATTTATATTACGAAAAATACAATTATTTAAAATACTAGAATCAAAACATGGTGTTATTAGCTACTTTATGTTTAATGCGCTAGATAGATAGAATTTTTATTTCAGAACATGATCAAAAGATAAATTTAATATTTGAGATTCTTTCTCGTTTCCAAATGCCTACACCAAACAAGCTGGCGAACATATAACTCCTATAGGAAATTTATGCCTAAAATTGGAACTAAACTAGATTTTGTTGCAATACGATTTTGAGCAGAACAAACTTTAAATTTAAAATTCCACATACATCCTAATTTTAGTTTTATTAATTCAAAGAATATCCCATATACTATTTATGATGCATTTTAGTGTAAATAAATTTCCAGTTTAAATTCATGACTAACAAGTTATGAAAATGGCATTCAAAATCAAAAGATTTAGTCATATCTTGATGGCAATGATGTATGTTCTCATGTATTATTGGAGCTTCTACAGGATGCAAGATTTTCAGTTAATTAAACCTATAATATATTTCTGTTTCCAGTTCAATAAAAAAATTCTAATTTTATAAAGAGAAATCTCTTTAACACATGCAAAGAATCTAAAAGACGAATGAACTCGCAGTTTATATTTGAGGAAGCTTTTCCAATTGAAAAAGAATGATTCGGTCTTGATGGCTTAAATGAATATCGGATAGAGAATACTTTATTATTTTACAGTTCGGCATATTTTTTTATTCCTATTTGGAAATGGTGATAGAAATTATTTTTAAACTAAGGTAACAAAAATGTCATGATGTATATAATGTTAGACTGCTATTTCGAGGGCAATGGAAGCATGTTGGGAAGGTCTTGGCTTTGGTGCCCAGGGATGAAGATTCGAGACTCAAATCCATAGGAAAACTGTTGTGAAAGCACGTTTGGCTCACAATATGTATGTCGGGGGCAAAACATCTCCCCATCGGTGTGGTGTGGAAGTTTAGGAAGGGAGTACAAGATAAGGTATTGACATCGTTCTCTGACTGACATTCAAAATTACGAGTTCCGTCCCAAAATAATGCTAGTGTCCCTTTAGTGTAAATAAACTAATTTTAGCATTTCATTACATAAAATAATAGAGACAAAAATATATCTAATTTAATATGAAAAAAAAAGTTCAATTTCTTATTCTGAAGGCTAATGTCAGAATCGAAGTAGCATTTCTATGGCCCTGCGTGCAGTTATTAATTAGATATTCTTGATGTATATTGTTACTGAAAAAGTTTAATTAAAATAGTGTTTAATGTAAAGTTGTTTGAATAATATGCTGTTTATGTGAATAAAATCTATCAGCAATAGCCATTTATTATGAATTGTTTTATGCTTAAATAATAAAACAAACATCGGTGCGCTTTGAATTCCGTTATGATCATGAAATTCGTGATCCTCTGTCAATTCATGACAACTAGAAAAGCAGTTCTTTGGATTTTATGTGATGATTTTTTGTCAATGATTCAGAATTCATATTGAAATATCTTCAATTTTTACCTTCATACGAAACAAAAGCCTTTTATGACGGCACCTGGGAAATTAAAATATTTTAACCGTTGTATTATTGAATAACTGAATTCCTGGATAGCATTTTTAGAAGGTCGAATATTATTAAGTTTCTCAATTTAAATTGTTCTGATAGTATTTACTGTTACATTTTGCAAATACATATTATAAAAACTGTGTATCTACGAACCTCTGTTATTAATTATAAAAAAAGAGAGAAATCCTTATTTTTTTTTATCTCAACGAAAAGAAAATTATAGTTTACTGACAACCAGAAAAATACGCCCTTTTCCACTCAAACATTATCTGTTGCATGTTTATTTAATTTTATTTAGACAATTAATTTTTCAGTAAAACGCAATTTTAAGTATTCTATTGTTCCACTGTACAACTGCAAACCTTTTCTTAATATGGGAAAGCAGGAATTCCATGAATTCTTTAGTCATAATGTGTACTTCTTTTTTACTATTTCTACACACATAAGCTCAAAAAAAAAAAAAACGATAAAGAAGGCATTTTACAAGTTGGAGAAGTCCGCCGTTTCCTTCATTTTAACGAGGAAGCTATTCCCAGCGGAAAAAAAACAGATTAATGCTGTATTAAATTGTCTCAACTCACGTAGGCTCGCGTGTGGTTGGTCCATAGTAATGTTTCAATATTCGTTTGTAATCTCGCGTTCCGTGAACTTCACGATCCACCCAGCCGCAACAATTTTCCAAGGGTTAAATTTTGACTGAAGACACCTGTGGCAATTTGTTCTGCTTCGATTACTTTAATCATCCTTTCCGGGCTCACATTTAGTTCTTGAAACGTGTTATGAAAAAGAACATTGCTCGACTACTTTGCATCCCATTCTTGCACGGCCACAGCTATGCTAATGAATGGCACAGCGAGATGAGATTTTTATTTCACTGCAAAATGAAATTAAAGCAAGATTCCAGCGCGGCCACTTTTGAGAAAATAAATTAATTATTTCCCGCGCATTTTGAAATGGAATTAAAAGTGATCCGGAGCGGGAAGAAGAACGGTCGTTATTTTAATTGCACCCACTCCGCTCATCCTCATTTGGAGTTTTCTGAATCGAGAATTTTCTGAGTGTCATGATTTAATTTAGAGTTGTTTATGATACTGTCATATTATTCCTTTTTGTATACTATGCATTAACGGATGAAAAGCGCAGCTGAAAGTTCAATAACTAAATTTACTAAAATACAGAAATTTGTTTTAAGTCGCTTTTAAAAAATGGAAATAAAAAACGTTTAACATAAAAAGTAATTAACAATAAAAGCTTCTTAATTTATTAGAAGTTAAAATAATTTAATGAAGTTAATGCAAACAAATAAATTTTTAAGCGAATGTTTAATATCTTCTGTTGTATGTAAATATCTTTATTATTATATGCCGAATGTAGGGAGTATTTCCCTAATGCAGTGTTTCTCAATTTTTTGGTATTCACGGCCCAATTTTCAATCATAATTTTCATCGCGCCCCCCTTCCCCACCTCATACAATAAAATGTATACAATAATAATTTATTTTGCGTATTTTGGCGCGAAACCTACACTGCAACCTTAATTTTAAACTTTACAAATTACTAAGAATACGGAAATTTATTGCCATTTTGCAACACCGATCCTCAGCTTTGAAAAAACAAGAATCCTATGCTTTTTTATTGTTCTTTCTTCCCGCCATGTCGGGCATTCTCACGCGAGAAGTTTCGATTTGTCTGGAATTTGTCTGGCCAGCTTAAAAGTTAAGTTAGGAGCGTGCGCAGATGTGAACAAATGTTTTCTCATAGGGAGAAGGAGATCTATGACGCCAGTTTCAATTCCAGACAATCTCATTCGAGTCGATCCTCTCTATCGCTATTGAATCTATTCTGAATGTGCATATTATCTATATTTTCGTGTAGTTGCAATTCACCGTATTAAATATTCACGGCAGCAGACTTATGCACAATCATGGATACATTTTTAAGCGGGCGTAAGCGAACATTAGACGATAGACAAGCATCAGCAAGTACACAGACGAGCGTGGTTCCGAAAATAAAATCAAGAAAACATTTTCAAGAATACTTAATTATTGAGTTCACTAGTACTGAAGTAAATGAAGAAGAAAAGCCTCTGTGTATCATTTGCTCAAAACTGTTGGCGACAGACAGCATGAAACCTAATAAACTTAAACGACATTTGGAAAAGCTTCAGAGTGAGTACGTAAACAAGCCCAGAGAATTCTTCGAATTAAAATTAAAATCATATGAAAAGCAAAAATCATTGTTTAAAAAACAATTGAGATTGTAGAAATTATGTTTGGAGATAATTTTCCAAAACAATTGCAGTCTATACCTCTTCCAAATGATACTGTTGCCCGTCGTATTGCTGATATAGCTGAAGATGTAGAGTGTCAGCTTTTGTTGAAGTTACGTGACAAATTGTTTTCAATACAACTCGATAAGGAAACAGATAGTAATAAAGATGCTCATTTCATTGCCTATGTTAGATTTTGTGATGATTTGTCAGTAGCAGAAGAATTACGTTTCTGCAAACCAATAGAACTCAAAACAACAGCACTCGTTATCTTAAATGATTTTATGAACGAGGCAAACATAGAATGGAAAAATAGCGTCGTAATTTGCACCGATAGTGCTCGTTCTATGTCCGGAAGATACCAAAGTATTCAAGCACTTGTGAAACAAAAGTCGCCACATTGCATCTGGATACATTGCATGATCCACAGAGAAGCTTTGGCTGAGTCCTGATTTGAGTCCTGGTTTGAATATTGTGTTAACTAAGGTTGTAACCGTAGTAAATTATATAAAAATGAGACCCCTAAAATCAAGAATCATTTCCACACTTTGTAAAGACATGGGTGCAGTACATTCAGCGTTACTATTTTATTAAGAGGCAAGATGGTTCTCACGAGGAAAAATTTTGCAACGTGTTTATGAATTAAGAGAAAAAATCGCCATTTTCCTGGAAGAGGAAAACAGCCCGGAAGCTGAGAATTTTCGCGACAGTTTATTTGTGATGAAATTGAGCTACATGGTCGACATATTCGAGAAATTAAATAACTTGCATCTTCAATTGCAAGGAACAAATACACATATATTGGATATGAGTGATAAAGTTAATGCCTTTTGTAGGAAATTGGAATTGTGGAGCAGAAATTTAAAGCAAGAAACTTAACAATGTTTGCCAATTTGAATGATTGTATTAAAATTTACAAGGCTGAAGAACAACATGTAAAAGTTGTTTTTGAAACCATTGAAAATCATTTAGCAATACTAGCAAGGTTTTAAAAAGTACTTTCTTGCTGACGACATACTGATATCAAGTTACAAGTGGGTGAGGGATTCATTTCAAAATATTCTCGAAGGACTCTCAATTGAAGCGGAAGAAACCTTCATAGACTTCACGGCAAGCGGCGAAATCAAAAGACAATTTAGTAATAAATCATTCTTTGAATTTTGGGCAGGAGTGAATGATGAGTTTTCTGCACTAAAAACAAGGGCATTCTACAACCATTTTCAACATCTTACCTTTGTGAACCTGGATTTTCTGGGGTGGCTTCTTTGAAGATAAAATATAGATCTCAGCTAAATATAGAAAAAGAACCGAGAGTGTCTATTTCAAATATTAAACCCTCCTTCGAAAAACTTTGCTATACAAGACAGGCTCAAGAAAGTCACTAATGCTTATTAAATTTGTTTTTAATTCATTCATTTGTTTTTAATTTAATAATTTAATTACTAATTATGTCGAAATGTATTTTTTTTTGTATTTGTGTGTGTTCTTTCCTTTCAGTCACTTAATCACTTTTTTTAAATAACATTTTCTCTTGGATATGCTAGCGACCCCCATTAGTGTGCTCGCGGCCCTTTAAGGGGGCGCGCCCCACAGGTTGAGAATCACTGCCCTAATGAAATATTTCTGTATTGAATGCGAGTACAAACGCTCTGAACCTGTTTACCAAAAACAGAAGATTCTTCACAAAAAAAAATCAGAAAAACAGTTTTCTTGATTATTAATGCCTTTATTCACATCCAGCCACATGTTATTTTTACATAATTTTCGATAAACAATTGAATCATGGTCACGAATATTTCTTCCAGACAATAAAAAAATATTTTCTTCATAAACTACTAATTTAAGGAGGAAACTCACTGAGTTTCCACATGAGCATTAAAATAAATTTACTTTTCCTCGAGAGTTTCTCAATGGTCGCACTCACATGAACGTCTCCTTTCCTTGACTTCAAAACAAAACAAGAAAACTTTTCTGAATAGCTTTCAAGAGAACACGAATGTGCTGTCATCAGTGGTTAGGATGGAGAACTAATCGCGAGAATAATAAAGATATAAAGAAGACCGTTGAAGAAGAGCTATCGAATTTTTGACATATACTTTGGGGGATAAAGATGTGCACTTCGAAGCAATTTTATAAATTTTAATTAACTAATAACTCAGAGAAACAGAAATTTTTTTCATCATAACTTTCGAAGATATTGCAGCATAATTTTCTTTAATTATTTTTATTAATTAAAAAAAGAATGTTTATTTTTAATACATGAACATGCAAAATGACCAATGAAAAAAAAAAGAAATATTGTCAACCCCTAAATAAACGTAACAATTAAGCTATTAATAGCTCTATGATGGCACGCGACTTGTTTCTAATATATAGGTCCCTTTACATAAAGAACAGAGCATGTGTAAAATTTGATACTCAAAATAAATTTGTTGATAGAATTATCATATGAAGTTATACATTTGAAATTTAATTGAAATTCAATACAATAAGTATTTCTGCGAACCAAAAGGGGCAGATAAAGAATAGTGAGAGTAGACAAAAATTATACAAATAATACTTGTATTTTTTTAACAATAAATCTGAATTTTATTATTTGTCCTTTATTTCAATATATTGTTCATATTGTCTTCGCAAACAAAATTCGACTAAACAAAAAATATTCAAATCAAAGGCTTTCGTAACATCGAAGTACACATAATTCACAACAGAATTTATACACGCTATAAACTAGGCGAAAACTTCTTTCATATTGTTTCAAAATATATTTCGCTTTATATATTTTATAGATTTTGCTCAGCTTTCTGTCAATTTTGTTTATTGACGAATAGGCATATCACAATACTTTTATTAAAATTAAAAATAAGAAATTGTTTCCATTTTATTAACGGCTTATAATAATTTTCACCAAATTACAAATGAATTAAAGTAAATAATATTATTGGTAAAAATATTGACATGAATATATTTTCTCATCATTCCTAAATAAACGAAATCTGATAAAGAATCATTTGCTTACAAATATGTTCCTCTTATTTTAGAGATTTTTAAATCTGATCAAATTGTTCAAGCCAAATTAACGCTGATAAAACTTTGATATCATAAAGATCCAGTTCGTACTCGTTCCTCTTTTAATCAAGGAACTTTTCATCAAATTTGAATTAATTTAGCTTCTTTTCAGTGGCTCTCAATTTTTTTAAATTATTTAATGCTAAAGTTAATTACATTGCAGTAATTTAAAACCATAAAATGAAAAAAAAAATCTACTTTGGCAAAATTTCGTTATCTTGTGAGAACATTATTATTTTTATTCTTCTTAATTAATTAAAGTGAATAGCCAGTTTAAACTGGTTTGAAACAATCAAGGGAGCTTTCTATTGGTCTATATATATATATATATACAAGCCGCCTTTGGCTACCATCTGGTTCGCCATGAGTAATGTGTTCTAAAATTTCCAATTAAATCACATATTCATTAGCCAAAATTTAAGAAATAGTTAAAGTTAAAAGATTCAGTTATTAGTAGTTAAAGAGTCGGTAACTTTATTCGGAAAACCTTTTTGAGTTTAATGCTCTAATAATTTATCAATTATGCTTCCAAAATATTAAAAATGTTTTTTTCGGTGATATTGCCAAAATGTTAAAATGTTTTTTAAAGAAAGCGAAAAAGAGAAAAAATTATTGAATTAATGATACAGATAATGCAAACGATTATAGAAATATGCCATTAAATCGGGATTTCAATGCATATCCTGTCTAAATTCAATCAGGTTTACTGTAAATAAAGATAATTTATGGAATTAATGATATAACTATTGCAAATGATTTCTTAGAATCCTTTGCCTTGCATTTATTTTTTTTAGAAGATATCACATTTTATATTTATGTTATTTTATCCAGTCACGTGCTGAAAGTTGTATTTCTTTAGATTTGATTTGCGATGATAGTTGTTGCTTTTTAATTTGAACTTCCGGCAGTCTTTTATTTTATCCAGTCACGTGATAAAAACATAGTTAAAATATTTCTTTAAAAATTCGTTAAAAATAGAAGCTTGCGTTATAAATTTAAAAAACTGATACCTTTAGAAAGCTAATGTTTTTATCTTTAAATTGATATAAAAATCATGTTTGTGCAATAATATTTTCGGAAGTTATAGCGGAAGAACGTCGAACTTTTGCTTAAATTTTAATTAATTCAAATTCTAATTAAAAATTCAAAAAAAGGGCTCCGAGGTGCACATTCCCGACCTCCAAGGTATACATGTACCAAATTTGGAAGCTGTAGGTTGAACGGTCTGACCTGTAGAGCGCCAACACACACACACACATTGAGCTTTATTATAAGCATATATATATATATATATATATATATATATATATATATTAAACTTTCATTTTTACTTTTTCTAGCTGGCAAGCAAAGTTCAGCAGCCCGACCAGTCGATGCAAAAACCATCGTTTTTCTAAATATCTGCGTATGTATAATTTGATAGTCTTGGGATTGTTTCAAATCGGTTTAAACTTATTAGTGACTTAAATTAAT